>JAECUM010096210.1:0-11802 GCA_016617855.1 Megalonaias nervosa
ATATATATATATATCAAAAAAGCTCTCTAAAAGATACTACTAACTTGAGCACGAACCTTAAGATCATTGGCATTGTATAATATAAAAAATATCTAACTTAGAGATCGTGGTTGGCATTGCATTAAAAATATGATGCCTTAGCTTGAGCTCGAACCTGGAGATCCTTGGCATTGTCTGATGCATATAATATTTGAACTTGAGATCGAATATAGAGATCATCGTTGGCATTGTTTGACACAGAAAATGTCTGAACTTTAGCTCGAACCAAGAGATAGTTGTTGGCATTTTGCAACACAAATAATTGGATACATAACCCTTTTTTAAATTGTAGGGTCCGCCATTTCTTTGTGTGTCACCTTTGAATCTATAACTTAGAATTACAAAATCTAGGTCCTTTTTATTTACTAGGGAAAAATGTAATGTTAAAAACATGTTAAAAATTGATGTTTGGTCTGTCTTACATCCCCCAAAATCCGTATATTTTTATGTTTATCTTTAATATATTCCCATAGCCCCAGACGACCGTCGCGAACAATAATTAAGTGCGTGCTCTGCTTGTTGAAAGTGGTAATCAGCTCCTAAAATTAATCCTTTCAATGTGGATTTGAAATGTAAATTGTATCCCCTGACCTATTAAAATTCTGACAATGACATGGTTCAGCTTATGAAAGCCGGTTTTATCCTATAGACGTGTGATTTGCCTAGACTAGGAGCCCCATGGTTTTGAGATTGTATCCATCTATTTCTTTTGAATCGTTCCCTTCATTGTCACCCTACTTATTTCGAAACTCCCCGTTCGCCGCATAGAATTGAGGGATTTTCACCAAGTGGTGGTGACAACTCGCGAGCTGAAAAGAATCTGTCACGTGGAAGCAACCACCGCTGTGAAATGCGCTAAGTTCTAATGTCCCACCATCTCTGCTAAATAACCCATGAAAAAGCAATATTCCCGAAAGAAAACGATGATAAGCTCGTATTTTCATATTTCAAAACGTTTAATCTGGAGAAAATTTGTTATTTAGGTATCAGGTATAGCGAATTTTGACCTTTACATACAACCTATAATCTTGTTTCTGGTGGATGACAAATATTTGGTTCACTCGGGTTTTAACCATAATCGTGTCCAAAACTATTTTAACTTTTCAAATTCTAATAAAATGAATTTCGCAAAAAAACTTACGGAAGACATTCTTTGGAATGAATTTTAGCGTACTCTGTTGTGTACATTAATTACATTCCTAGACAATATTGCACTGTTCAAATGCTATTTTGTTTTTGTTTCATTTCCTTTCGTGTGCCCACTACATTGAAGTGATTTTAAGGAAAACAACGAACGACAATTATCCCCAAATACACAAGTAATTTACAATTGGGTGAAGATCCGCTATGTAGTAATTATGAAACTCCGCCTCCGTTTATTGCTGGTCATGATTTGTGATGGAACAATAAACGTTAAGGAAAGTTTAACTGGGGGAACACATCTGCGAGCTTCGGATAAAATGATAAATTTTTAAATTGCAAATTTCAAATTTGTTTTCTTTATCAATTTTAGGTTCATGCTCTGTACCTATAGAATAATTAAATTTACTATTTTCGTTTGCATCAATTATCGCGGATTTCGTGCTCGTTACCAACCATTTATTTAAAGATCTATCAAAACAAAATGCCTTTTACAGAAACAAGAGGACACCCTTCCAAATGCATACATTTAATCACTAACTACAATTTCAATTTTCGACAAAGGAATGAAAATTAATCCCACAAAATTACACAAATTCACAATATTTTATTTGTGACTTTATTTTCATTTGAAAATTGGAGAGAAGGCAACATTACCATGTTATAGGCTATTGAAGGACTAGAACATAAATATTTCATAATTACGTAAAAAGTAAAATGTCTGAACCAGGTCATGACCCTCTGTTTGCTGTATTCGAGTTGGAATGGAGAACTCTTTATAGAGCCTATTGATTTTGTTGAGACTGTAAACACGATTTCAGAATGAAAGAAACCAGACAAATATCTTAATGCCTTCTTTTCGCCCCATTCCCTCTAGGAAGTTCGATTTCAGTCCGACTTGTTGTACACGATCCCAATATTGGTTTATAAAGTTTCTAAACCCCTACTCCTATAACACTTCTGCATATCAAGGAGGATGTTGTTATCAAACAAGACGGTTCTTCGTCAACACTGCATATATCACTCTAGCTTTTACGTACGATTGCTACGTGCAGGGCAATTCAATGTAACATCAACCAATTGTGTTTTCGCGTTTGCGATATAAGACAACCGCAAAATATGAATGGCTAAGATTTTCTATATGCAAGCAACGACATATCCGCGAAAATAAATCCCTGTTAATTTGTTGGGAGTTGAGAAATGGCGAATCTTTTTTAGCAGCACTAAAATCCAGATTTACAGCAACCATTTCACCTCACTGCAGCTGATTATCTGTGTCACTTTACGAAGTATGGCTACTACGAAATAACCAAACAAGATACTGGCATGTTTAATTTTATCTATCAAATAAATACATACTTCGTGTGTAATTTGATATATTTTGTGAATAACTTGTGTACTTCAGTTAAAAATAAACTTATCTGCGGATACGCTTGGAAACGTTTTCTGTGTAATTTTCACTGATAATTGTCTCGATTAGCTAATGGAAGGTTACACTATGCATGGTCAATTTATTTCTAATAATAGTTTATAGCATCTTTTATATATGCTTTCAGGTGTAAAAAATTTAACATGAACAGTTTGTGTGTGCGGAGGTAAAAAACTGTTATTGTAACTATTTCAGATAGAAAGGTAATACTCCGTGTGAATAACAATAAAAAGGATTTGTTTTAAAAACAAAGAGTACATCTGTGTCAGTGGCCGGAAACAAATATGTATATGTGCAAGTGGCGTGTTTGTATTGAAGATGAGTAATTATTAGATGTATCTGTGAATCTCTAAATTGAAAGCAAAGACCGATTTAAAATTTAAGTACATAGTTGGTTAAACTTCATGTATATCATGACCATTTTGCCACAATATGCAATCAAGAGCTCTGCCACCCCTTAGTAAAACTTTTTTCTAATTGAAGTTTTGCTAATTAGATATTTAAATGTATCAGTGTGAGAAACATTTATATTGCCATCGCCACCGTGGTTAAATGACCTCTGGAGCTACTTTTTCCCCCATTTAAGATACATACATACATACATACATACATACATACATACATACATACATACATACATACATACTCTGCCTTCCATATGTAATAATTTTTCATTTTATTCTCTCTTCACAGAACAGGTCATATATCAGATGTGCTGACAATGTACATTAGGAGTGCATTGTGAAGCAATGAGGAGATGCCAGTAATCAAATACCTGAAAATACCTTTAAACTACAACAAGTAGATTTCAGACGTTAATATGAAGCTGGAAGACAACTTGAAAATAAAAGAAATACCTTTAAATACATTTTTCTTGTTATTTCTCTTCGTCCTGCCATCTGATTTTCTCTCTTCCACAATCTGTTCAAAATCAGAAGATCTGACAGAGACCGCTTAGGGGTCATGTTCTGGTGACCTATGTTATTACCATAATAGCTAATTTTATCAGCCAATCAGATGAAGTCTTATACCTTCGCCCTTGGGAGACTGGGTAGTACGGGTGAAGAGCATCAATGTGTGCCGAACGATTTGATTCACTTTCAAATTTCTGAAAGCTTCATTTTCATTGGCTAATTCAAAGGTCGCTAGAACATGACCCCAAAGCGGTCGCTGTCAGTTCTTCTCATAGGACATTGGAGATTTGATATCAGTCACATTGTCCCTTCCCTAACATCATAATAAAATCAAACTCTTGAACCCAAAATAACAAGATAGTAAACCTGTCATGTTTTATTTTGTTTCTTTATCTTTTAACAAAACTGCAGCTAGATCTATTGCACGTGTTTATTTTATTCGGTAGTACATTTATAAACGGATACATGTGTAAACCTTCACGTGTACGTTGTCGGTCTTTTTCATTGTTTCATGTCAGTAAAAAGCTCATTGGCGTTTATGTTGAATCATTGTTTTTAAATCAAAGGCGACTATAAATAAATCTTTCTGAGACCTTTAATATTGGTGGTAATATTCTGTCACAACTACTTTGTGTGCCATCATGTTAAACTCTAAAGTGATTTCTTAAACTCATCATTTTTGAAACATCATGAGAAATGAAATGATTTCTTTAACCCATGATTTTTTTTCAAACAGCATGACTAAAAGTGTGTGTGTCTGTGTGTGTGTGATTATAACATAGAAATGTATGAAACGATTTAGACAGTTTCTTTTGGGATTTTCATGAACTCAACATCGAAATATTTCAACGAGTTACATAGATTTAAAAAAAAAAACATACACAAAATTTTTAAGACACATTTTGCTTTTAACAGTATGCTTTTCTTTATAAGACCACTTAAAACTTAACTACACTATTTCTGTGCAATTCGGTCGTGACAGCTGTAACGATTATAGCACGTGTGTATATATATATATATATATATATATATATATATATATATATATATATATATATATACTCTACGCAACACCAGCGGCCACAAATGGATTTTGTTTTCAAATGCAGCTATGAGGTAAGGAACCCATGCCTTTGTAGGATGACAGCTTAGATGTTGGCTCTCTACATCTCTCGGTCACAGATTCCATCTCGTGGCGGATCATGATATATCGTGGAGGGGGGTTGGGGGTGGGTGCTTAAACAAGTAGGCGAAGAGTCTTTAGAAGGGAACCCCGGCGGGGGCCAGGGAGGGTGAAGCCCCGGAAGCTCCGGCATGTTAAGCTTTTGCAGGGCATACTTGTAACCATCTAACTGTATTAAACTTCCAGTTGTTCATTTTTAGGGAGCTTTTGTTGTGTTATACACATGTACCCGTCTTGGCTACAGGTAAAAATATAATATGGTGAAAAGGTCGTGTCGATGATGACCTGCAATCAGTATTGGTAACATTCCCTCAGATTATTGATTTCAATTAGATTTATTGATTTCAATTCGATTTATTGATTTCAATTAAACTTATTGATTTCAATACGATTTATCCATGCTTTATTAGTCAAAGTTTGTTATATTGATCGTGAAGAAAAATAGAAAATTCTAAGCTATGAAAAAAAACTTATTCTAAGTGCCGAAAATAATGTTGATACTTCGAAAATTTGATATTGGGAATTTTTTTAAAGAAAAATTAACATTATCGGTAATGAAGTGGACCAGTTGTTGGAAATAAATTGGTGATCACCTATAGTTATTATCAATGAGTCGACAAAACTTTAAAATGGATAGAAGATAAACATTGTCTGATCCTTAACATTTATTCCAAAATGTCAAGAAATATATCATATTTGTCAAAATAATATTTGAAGACCTTGACATGTTATTCATCATGGTGCTTAATCCTCCACAAACATTTAGCGGTTTCTCAGTGTGTAGAGCGTCCAGCGGTCGCGGGTTCGATACATGGCCAATTAAACCCGGGTCTGCTACCTCATTTCTTCCTTCGAAAATGCGCTTAGCTTCCATAACCTCTGCATGATATAACCAATAGAGTGTTTAAAGTACCGTTCAAACAAACAAAAAGAAAAGACGAAAAAGGAAAAATAAAAAGAGCATTGACTTTTTGTTATAATTATAGCTCATCTGAAAATACTCTAGTTTGGCTTCAAATCGCAAACATTTCACACGTGACATGACAAGAAATTGAATAAACTTTTTAAAAATTGAAATGAAAGTAAAACTGTGTAAAATAACATTATGAGGTGCACAAGATCAATTATTATCGACATAAGTTGGTAAATGTGCATATATTATATAGTACAAGTTGGTAAATGTGTATATATTTTATAGTGCAATTTGGTAAATGTGTATATATTATATAATGATAGTTGGTGAACGTACATAAATAGTGCAAGTTGGTAAATGTGTATATATTATATAGTGCAAGTTGATAAATGTGCATATATTGTATAGTGCAGTTTAGTAAAAGGAAATATATTGTATAGTTCAAGTTGGTAAATGTGCAGATATTATATAGTGCAAGTTGGTAAATGCATATATTATAGTGCAAGTTGGTAAATACATATATTATATTATGCAAGTTGATTAATTAAAATGAACTAAAATTAACAAAAGATAAAAACAGAATATAAATTAAAAGTGCCCTCACTTTTAATGACTTTGAACACTTGTTGTTACTGCACAAACACTTGCCTTTTAGAGTAAACACGGTAAATTGATAACCCTGTCAGTCATTCAGTATGTCAGTCATTCAGTATGACTAGGTATGATCTACCCATCGTTAATAACTTGTCGTCTGCTGTTGTTCGGTTAATGATTACGCAGCAGTTAAAACTCGGTAACAGTTGCATAGGGTATTTAGTTTAAAGGAAACGTTTTAATTGCCTTTACTTTTTATTATTATGGATTACTCAGGCGTGAAAACGCCGCCAATTCTTCCTTAACTTGTAGACTTAAAGTCAAGTCATCGTCCCAGTATCTTGCCTCAGCAAAATGTAGATAATACTGAAGATAAAATCAGCGATAGCAGGTCGATCTGCCAACTTTTTGGCCGCACAGTAGAAGTTTAATTGATGATGGCGTAAGAATTATATCTGTGAAAATTTGTATTTGTGATAAATACATTTTTTTTAAAAAAAAAAAAAAACCAAACAAGGGTAGCTTTGTCTGGTTTGATGTTTTGCGGCACGGCAACACCGAAACCAAACACTGAGCTGTAAGATTGTAACAACAATTCATATCATTGAAAACTTACAATAAAAAAATACAGGCTATATATTAATATGTAAACACAGAAAAGCAAAGGGCGATACTCTGTGGAGAAGAAATGGTACGTCATTTCTGACCATTGAATTAAAGTACGATATTACGTCACTGTATAATTTAAATGCGACATTAACAAAGACAGCTGAGTTCAGCTGAGGTTCAAAATTCAAAACTTTCCCCATATTTTTATATAGGAAATATATTCAAGTACAATAAGAAATAAAATTGAAAAGAAAGGGATAAATTCCTTACTTTGAAAATAAAACAAAGGACCCAGCACATTCTGATACCATTTATTCTTGTACTTCTACTCGCAAAATAGTTCATAATGTTCTAATGAATGAAATAAAATCGCAAAACTCTATCTGTCTACCTACCCAACGACAATCAATTAATATAATTATTTGTCTTACAGCAATTAATGCACTCATCTATGATCTATCTCTAAGTTCACTTCGTCTGATTAAGTGCAGACAAATGCATAGTTAACAGCAAGCTTGATCTTTACCACCTTAAAACAGGGCTACAGTCAAGTGTATCGTACGGATCTGATTACCAAGATGTAATGTCGCATTCCACTGTCAATAGTAATAACAATGAAAGTCACAAAGCTTAAAAATGGCAACTACGTTGAGTTAACTACTGCCTGCTTCTAAACAATCTATTCTCAGCCTCCAAACAGTATTGCAGGATGCGAAACAGTGACTTGGAAAGATGATGCTAATAGATCAGGGATCTCAAACACGCAGCCCGCTGACCGCATGCGTCCCACCAAGCCGTATCCTGTGACTCGCAAAATGATTGGCGTCACAAGGTGTCATGAGAGATAATAAAAGAGGTGCGGCCGTTGGGCCATTGAAAATGCCCTCATGCGGCCCTCAGGGTGGTTTGAGTTTGAGATCCTTGTTATTGATCAATCTAACTATGATGGTTGCTACTTGGTTAGTTACATAGCTAATCAGTATAATAAAACAACAGTTTATCCTCAACAAGAATATTTTGTAATAAATCCTCATAACTTTATCCATTTAGAGAGATATATTGATAGAACTATAAATGGGAGGAAGAAATGATGTACGGGCACGCAAACAGGCATACAGATTGATATCTAGATGCGCTAGTATTGACACTTCGAGATATATAGAGAGGAAGAAATCGTACCGATACCATCAAATAAATGAGTTCCGCACTTTTTGGAGCCTCTAGTTCCCACCTAAACCTAAATAAAAGCAAGATGGAAGCCTTTCAATGGTTCCAAGCACTAAGCAAATATACTTCTATTTATTGATACAAGGTGTGTCATTAAACGTATAGCCATTATGTTTGCTCTCCGAATTTCTTTATTGCCTACTTTCAGAAAAGGCTTTAGAAATGAACCGAAAATATACACACGCTACAAAACATTCTACCTTGTCCAATACGTCATTCTAAACCTTGTTGAAACAGACCTTTTAATTTTAAGATCAGGGTAATATAAATTCATCTCAGAACGTGGACTAATAAATTAACGACATGTGATTTAATACATACTTTTTTCGGCTGGTATTAAAGGTTGTAAAATGTGTGCGTGAAACTGCATACTATTCATTGGAGAACTCGTACAACATTAAGCTATCAAACTGAAGAGTATCGCTTTTATTGTTGGTCACCCGGTCTCGATTGCTTTTGATATAAAAGCGATAGACCGTCTTGCATTTGAATGAGGATGGTTTAGCACGTAGAGGTGCAGAAGTATTTGCTAATTCTCATTTTTATTCCGAGAAGCCTGGCGCTCGGTTACAAGGCGAGACTGCAGTGAGAAATAGTGTGTTATTTGGATGCATTGGAGGATTTTACAGCGGAGTTAGTTACACAATATCATAACATCAACCGTGCGGTAACAGTAAAGATAGCTCTCGCTTCACACCATAGGTGTTGTTTCTATATGCATTATTGTTCAGTGATAGATAAGAAGAGACACATGGATAATTCTATTCGGTATAAGACACATTGCAGTTAGGATACCCTGACTTTGTTCCCTGACAACCTTTTAGTCGTATGGTGAAAGCGCAACATCATGTGAGATGAAATTCGGCTGCAGGTGAGTTCTCTCTCTCTCTCTCTCTCTCTCTCTCTCTCTCTCTCTCTCTCTCTCGTGTAGCAAAGAAATATGTAGAGGCGGTTTGAAATTGCAAATACTGAAATTTCGCCAGAATATATAGATGTACTAGCCGAAAACGACAATCGACAGAGACTGTCATACAAATTGAGAACGTGCTATATACTGATCATGCTATCAAGGAATTTGTTCATCACACACAATTTGGACGTATTTATTTTCAATAATACCTATTAATCGTAAAATGTTATACTTTCAGCAGCAGACGAAACATTTTTATATCCTCTACCGATGAAGTATCCACCAATATATTTTCGAATTATACAGGAATTGCGCTACATAGCCATACATTGGATATATTCTATTCTCTGATACGTCATACCCTCCATCAAGTATTTCTGGTTACGTAACTGACCCCTCCCCCTCACTTGGACAGTATTTATTAAACAACTGAAATGGATCTGTATTTTAATTCTGTATATAACTTTGTTGTTGGAGTTCTCTGGGAGAGAGTACGCGATAAGCCTTGAGATTTACATTGATAACTTATAAACCCACCCACCCTTATTCTGCAATAATTGTTCCTTGTATAAGGGTCTCATGTTAGAAAAATACACCTGCAACAACAACAACAACAACAACAATAATAATAATAATAATAATAATAATAATACAAAACTCTTGAACAAAGCAATAAATACAATTCTACATGCATATTCCAGATGATTTTTTATTTGACGGATACTCAAAATATTTCACACATAGGAATGATTCTCTGTCCCCCACAGCCCACAAATTTTCACAAAGGTTAAAAACGTATGGATTTAACACTCAACAGCCCGGTGTATTTCGATCTACATACTTTTGCAGCTAGTAGCTTTGTCACTCAGTTTGTCTGAAAATTACTCGATATTAAAGCTCACGGGTTTTCGAAAACTAGACAAATCACGGGGGTTCCGATAACACGGACGATAAAATCAGTGCGTGCTGAGGCACAAATGAATCGGGGAGAGACAAAATACAAGAATGTCAGCAAAACCTTGGTGTGACATTGGACTTTTTGCAGTTACATGAAATAAATAAATAAAAATGTGGACAGATAATTTTCATTTTATCGTCAGAGGCATACATGATACAGCATCATCTTTGATGTCATTGACGTGTGAGTGTAAAGTTTTGTATTTCATCGTCGAGCATGTAATGGCACTGTTCTTATTCAAAGTTGTGGTATTCATACAAGTATCTTGTTTTCCAATCGTTTATATCTATTTTCAAATGCTGGACACCTCAGGTTTTAGTATAAATGACAAACAAACAAACAAACAAACAAACAAAATACTGAAAATATTTCTTTAAATTTGTATACTATTTGATAAGGGATTGGTTGTTAACATTGTTTGAACTTGAGAAAACGACTTAAATTAGTATTCAATTGAAAATTATAATCTCTTTCTGCAAAATATCTTTTCTACATTCTAACATGAGTGATAACCTCATCCTGCATAAAACTAGATTTTTCTTTGTCAAAGTTGTGACCAGTTTTCTTAAACATGCTTTGTTTGCCATCTCCCATTTAAAACACGTCATTAAATTTTCTTAATATATAATGTTTTCTTTGATTTGAGAGAGAGAGAGAGAGAGAGAGAGAGAGAGAGAGAGAGAGAGAGACGCACACGCACATAAGAAAACATATGTTATAAGGATTTTACATGTTACATATCTTGCCTTTATCTGTTATTTCATATTCATTGATGAGAATTTCAACAATTGTTTTACGTTTACATTTAATTTTGTTGTACTTCATATTTGCATTTATTTAGAGTTTTTTTTTAATTCCTGAGATTTTTGTGCAGTTGATTTTACATTTTTCCCAATATGAGCCTTTAGTTGGCACCATATAACCACTATTGTGCTGATGTGCATTAAAACGCTACTATATCCGTTCATATCTTCTCTACTACTACTACTACTACTACTACTACTACTACTACTACTACTACTACTAATAATAATAATAATAAATTAATGAGGAAAATATAATTTCTCATGAAGGACTCACCTGCCACGTAGCCCTCGAGTTACCAACAGGTTATACATACAAACATACATACATACATACATACATACATACATACATACATACATGCATACATACATACGTACATACGTACGTACGTACATACATACATACATACATACATACATACATACATACATACATACATACATACATACATACATACATACATACATACATACATTTGCTTATTATCCGCTGATTGCCCACGTTGTTTGAAAGAATGATATATGAGAGAAAACCGTACGTCATTAGTCAAGTGATCACGATGATAGCTCTGAACAAAACCCAAACTCTTCATGACATTATAATACGGGTTGATAACCAGGCTCGACATCTCCTGAACTAAAATTGTGAAATCGCTATTTCAAGAAATGTTAGCTTCCTTTTAGCTGTTTATAATACATTTAATAACATTTCCTCTTAAATATCAGGCCTTAGTTTCTAGTATTGAACAGATACGTTCTCCTTTTCATTGTTAATTATTCAGTTGCGGACTGTTACTGTGAGCTCGCGCGGACGATTTTCTTTGTGCTAATGAGTGCACGTGACATTATCAGGACCCCCCTGCCCCCCCCCCAATGATAAATGGTAAAATAATTGTCAGGTATCCCACAAGATTAATAGAAAAGTAACTAACCCATATTGACACTATAATTTGTTATAACAATACACATGTAGTAAGACACGTTTGAGAATTTACTTAGTAGGAGATCATGTGATTCAAATCTAATTTCGTCAAGCAATATGCTGTCATTTGGATAACACATGGCACTATATATATATAT
>JAECUM010096212.1:0-57619 GCA_016617855.1 Megalonaias nervosa
TATATATATGGTTAAGAAATTAATGTTCAGATACCTTTTTTCCTAGATTTAAATCCCTACGGTTGTTCACCTAGCCATCGGACACTTATCAATTGCATAAAAAGATAAAACTGTTTTGATCCATGGTATTTGATCTATCGCATTTGTTCCGGATCATTGTTAAATCACGTACACTGAAGTTCCACAGAATATGCAACAAACGACAAAAAGTTAACAACTCTTGTCCATTTTTTTTTTTAACAAAACGAAAGAAGCCGATTGCAGCATGAGGGACTATGTCACGAGAAATTATTATCTTAATATTACAAAGAAGATGATGTCCTCAGGATTGAGAACATGTTTTAAAAAGTTAAAGAAATGAATGGCAAACTACATGTGTGGTAAAATGGAAAAATTATGACTAAACTTTTGCCTCAGTGAAGCACTTCTAAAGTAGACTTAGATTAATACTCCTGTTAATCATTGTTATATTTATATATAAATTATATTAACGTAACTAATTATATGCTATCTGTCCAATTAAGTCTATTGATGAAATAGAGGCTAAAATTGGTGCACACAATGTGAAGACTGAGCCAATAAAATTAAAACTCAATGTTAATTATAGTGGACAAAATGATAAATCAAAGAATTCAACAAACCAAACAATCAATATTACATGCGGAAAACTCTCAAGAAAGGTTTGTTGAAAGAGAACTACAATGAATACAAGTGTATGGCTGGAAAAAGAACTATCCAGAACATTCTTTATTGTTGTTAACTTTGGATCATATTTATAGTAGATAATAGGTAGCAAAACTGGACAATGAGATTCAGTAGAAGTTCAGCTAAAAATATCGATTCAACTGGTAATAAAGCAAATAAATCAAGATAAGGTACATCATCGTCGTTTTCATGAAGACTGGAATCGTGGAAGACCAAGGGAAACATGACGAAGAAATGTAAACAAGAAAGAGTCAAGTTGAAGAACTGAAAAATTGTCTGGTAACATAGACACAAATCTGATCAGCAAATTAGTATAGATATTTATTGTTTATTCTAATTAATATGATAAATTACATAACCTTACATTTTGACAAATTTAGACCAATAGCAGCAAAGTTATTCCATTACGAGACCGTACACAATGGAGACAATACATCCTTTGTATGGAATTGGACCTACTTTGTATGCATATCAAGATCTTTCCTATTGGCCACAAAATATAACAGATAGATATAAATATTGATTCACAAAATGCCCACTAAATGTATCAAATATACAAGCATTTGAAAATGAATTTAATGTATCTGTCAGTTTCGATGACCGAGTAAAACACTTATACGACCAGTAAGATTAACCGAAAATGAATGCAACCTTCATGTAGACCATGATAGGATTACATGACCATGATTGAGTATTTATCGAAGTGTAAAATGTACCTAATCATTCACAAAGTAAATAAAGTAAAATATAACTTCAATTGTCTTCTTTTGTGTCGTCAAATCAGCGTATTCCGTCAACAATACATTTAGGCAGCACTTAGTTGTCTTTAATTAGTCTCCTCACATGTCGAATGAGCACAGAACACGTTCAAAATAACAACAGATTGCCGACGGTCACAGAAACGTTTACTGAGAAACGTCAAGGATTACAAGCTTGACTTTCTTTGTCCTTGGTTCCTGCACATTTCGTCTTATATCAAAACAAAAAGAACAACGATCTTCTCCATTTTGTGTCATATCCTTTATTCTAAGGTTTATGTCTATCACCTTATAATAGCAGCTGATATAAACTAGCGTGCTAAATAAACGACAGGGAAATCCCTTAAAAACTAAATTAAATAATAAACACATAATGTTTACAAACATATAATGTTTAAATCATGTGCAACGTTTATATCATGTGCAACTATGTTCATACTTACCAACAAAACAGTTAGATTTCTAATGTGATATGAAATGTGCCGATGTTAAAGGTAGAGTTGCTCGTAAAGCCAGCCGTATGATTCCTTTGGTTACCGAGTTGAGTGTTGGTGTGCATGAAGGCGGGATTAGAGTTTTTCTACTTTGGACTAGAGATTTTGTCCAGGGTTACAGATTTTTATCTGAAATGAAGGGGTTGGGGAATGGTGTTAGGGATTCGTACAGACATACCATTCCAATCAGTAGCCATATTATTCAAAACTAAACTGATACGTTAGTTTTGTCCAGTGAGAGGTCTGCGACCATTTTGAATCGAGTCCACGCATTCACAGTGCGGTTTCAGAGCAGAGTGGGTTACCATCGACATGATTTTCTCACTTAGACAACTACAAGTGAACTGCAAAGAAGAGAAGGCCAGTCGATATGGTTTTCATTAAAACTCACAAGATCGGCATATTCAAGTTACTAGCGAATTTCGGATATTCGCCAAAGTTCCTCGTCATCAAGCAGCGTTATTGTTTCTTGAATATTCTTCCACCGAAAGAAACTGTACCATTTCTTCCCAAATTTTCTAAGCTATTTTTCAAATTACTAGGAAATTGTTGACATAGAGAGTTTATCACAGGACTGAGAGGAACTGAAATATATAGCACGAGCATAAAATCGAACAAGTAGAAAAAGAGAAATGTCCCTGGTATTAAGTTATTTTGGCTGATTTGGGTTATGCACCATGCCTAAGCGCATGACAGACTATACATGGATGCCAGTATAGCAGCAGGAGGAAGAATAACCCTTGAAAACTCCGGGATGAACCGCCGACAGACTACTACTGGCAAGCTTTATCACATACCAGCATTTGCGGAGCCCGAGACTCACACACAATAGGACAGACGTGAGATGGCGCTGATTGCTTAAAGCACTTTAGCCTATTCTGACTCCAGGGACTGCATTATCGTATATTATAAACCGCAAAAAGCTATTTTACATTCAAATAAACAGTTGTAACGATTAATCTAATAGTCAGAGTTCAGTTTTGAAAGAAACACGAAGACCCATATCAAAGCAAACCCACTGCGGAAAGCTATATCTCAAGACTAAAATATTACCACTAGAGCGAGAAATGAAGCTCAGTTTTTGAGGTTGATAATACTAAATGACAAAATGAACGCACGTTTCACGTTTCATGACTGAACATGCACTATATATATATATATATATATATATATATATATATATATATATATATATATATATATATATATATATATATATATATATATATATATATATATATTGAATGCCACAACGATAATATATTAGTTATTCTAAACCGGCGCATGCTGCATGGAACTATATAATTACAACAATGTTACTGTGTTTGTTTTCTATTTTAACTTCGCACTAACATTCACTCTTACAATGTAAACCCACCAGTGCTATTAAAACCAAACTTGTCCGGTGCTTCTTAAATGCAGCTTTTTCCATTAGCAATAATAGCAGGTATTTCTCCAATTCAAACATCTGTCTGTATGTTTGTATGGATGGATAGACGCATGCATGCATACATGCATGCATCGGTGGAGGGATGGTTATATGATTGTATATATGTATCTATGGATAGTTGGATGGAAGTATGAATGTATGTAAGTATGTATGTATGTATGTATGTATGTATGTATGTATGTAACCGAATATACAAATACAACAAAAACAGAGACATATCAAAAGAAATCTGTGTAACACAATTAACATTCCCGTGAAGTTCATGAGGAATGTCTCATTTGTTTACAATTAAAACAAATTCTGTGTAATTAGTATCAGATTGGATGAATATAGAGTTCAAAAGAGTTTTGCTGCAGATTTATCTTGCTCTCGGATTTTTAATTTGCACGCCTCCGAAATCTTATTGTTTTACATGTACATGGATTCATTTCACATTATTTTTGTGGCAGTTAGGTACCTTTAATTTGCAAATATTAGCAGAATTCGACCTTCCTTAATATAGGAAAATTAAGAATCTTAAGCAAAGCCTTGTTGCTGAATTAACCTGGAGGAATTATAAATGTTCACTTTCGCAGACAGGACTCCGTTTAAAGGAAAAGAGCTGATGAAACTGCATTTCAGAGAAAAAAGAAAAACATATAAATAGTGAGAAACATCGCTCAGTGCAGAAGCAATTAAAGTGCTTTCCCCAATGATACACAATTGTATCCGACCCAGGTTGTTCCGATCATAAGAATAAGATCCGTACACTTCCCTTTGTGAACATGGTACCCTAAGCACTAACCCAGAGGACTAGGATTAAAGGAAATGGTTCAATAACAGTTTATTCATAAAGAGGAGACTGCACCCCACGATGACGATGGGTGTTTTTTAAAAATACCTGCATAAACATATTACTAGAATAATTTATCATAAATGTAGTCATGACATCTTGACCTATTCATTCAAGAATTAAAATTGATAAACCATTATGGGACAGAAAGGTTGCAAATAAGCAATTTCTTTACGAAATGGTTAATCACAAGAAGGAAGGAAAGACTGAGGAAAGAAAAGAAAATAAACAGACCAGAAGATATAATGAATCTCAAGAAAGTATATTATTTGAAATTCAATAACTCAACCGATAGTGTTAATGCATCTATTACATAATTAAACAGATCGGTAATAATTGGCAAAAACCGACTATAACACCAGTAATATTGTCTTGAAATATTTATCTTGCTCTTAACTTAGTCAAATAACACCCACTCTATGTTGTTAAATATTCTCTAGCATCTGAAATTCACAGTAGAGATATAAGACTGAGAATTACATCCAGCCTAAGAAGACGACGTAATATACATCTCGTCAATGAAAACTGGACGTAATTGACAAATTATAGGACGACACTTCTTCGATTGAATGTGAATCTGTTTATCTGGGATATCATTCTGCTTATATATTACTAAGTTACTTTAACTTTAATAACATGCAGAGGCTTGTCTTTGTTCCATATCATTTTAGAAAAGTCTTAAAAATGCTCCAGAATTTTAAAGTTAGATTAAGGTGGAACCGATAGCTATCCTCTCTTCAAATATGATTTGTTGTATGTAATTCGAAAAAAGTTAAACTGGTAAATCGAGAGCTAAAATGATGAAAACATGAACATTAAGAACTTAATCGGTAGTGATGTTTTGTTTTAAAACAAAATAGGTCATTAACTGCAACAAGTGGCAAACGACCAAATTTGGTTAAACAATAAAGTTGGCTTAATTGTATACTTAGGCGATGTGGAAAATGTAGCCGTGAAGATGCAATATTTCAATCCACCATGAATAAATTGATAATTGTATACTTACCCTACAAGCACCAAATTCATAACATAACCATGAGGCTTAGCCCTCATGTTCATTGATGTATTATTTTTATGATGACATATTATTCCAGGTATGATCACATTATACATTCTTATAGGAAACTGCTTTGTGGATTTAACGAATTTCTTCCCCAAAAAATATTTAATAAAATCAATGTTTGAAGAGAATACAGCAAAGCATCCTTTACTCATTGCTCGTGGGACACGTAAAGCTTTAGTGTGTGCTATTCTCCTAACACAAATGGAATATGATTAGATTGTTTATAGAAACGATGATGTATTCCGAGTGCTAAACAAGTAATTCAAAATGGAAATCATCCCAGACTGCAGTTATTTTTCACAACATTCAAACGTATATATATATATATATATATGTGTGTGTGTGTGTGTGTGTGTGTGTGTGTGTGTGTGTGTGTCTGTGTGTGTGTCTGTGTGTGTGTGTGTTTTAACTGAATGTGGAAGAAGTTGCGATGATGGAAGGTCCTACCAACAAAATCACACGCTCTCCCAATTCCACACACCATGAAAGAATTTTAAAACTGCAATCTTTGCACTCATTTCCTTTCCATCGTTTGCGCAAATCATATCGTTCCGCACAGTGAATAAAATGGAAAACTAGATAAGTTATTGTCGACTGAAGTTTATACTTCCTGAAAAGGAAAACACCTAGTTTCATGTATCATTATAAGACGATCCAAAATGATTCACGTGACGAGTTTGAATATGATATTAATATAATGCAAAAGCAAAATACCACTTGCTAGGAGGCTTTTCAGTTGTGAAATTTTACAATAGTTTCAATTTTATTGTACGAATTATTGGCAATTTCGTACTAATTTCGTGTGTGTGAGTGTGTGCGTATGTTTAAGGTATCAGAAAAATTACAGGCACATGTAAATAGTGGGGAAAAATAACCGAGTAGATCGAATGATAGCTGATGAGTAGCTAGAAAATAATATTATTCTGCTCTTGGCAACCAAACCAAAATTACTTAGATGACTTTCTACGTCTCAGCGTCAAATTGTTTCATTCCAGCGACATCTGAAAAACACTAAGACATGTCGTAGAGCGATAAGTTTGAAAATAACAAAAGCAATGACTGTATGACTTTATTCGGTATTATATATATGTATATGTATCTTAAGTTTGCATGTATGTGTGCTCGAGTATTGGATATATAGAATACGAAAGAAAGAGTCAATCGCAGATATTGGAAGGAAATGGTTTGTGTCATCTCTTTCTGGATGGAATATAACACTGACCACCTACATCAAACATTAATCTGACAGAGCAAATCTTCAAATTAGTCAGCATTTGCCCTTCTACCGCGCAAGTGCCCTTTCCTTTTAGTTAACTGTTGTTATTAGTTGCGTGAATTTAATCATTTTAGCAAGTTGTTTTACTGAATGCCCAATAAATCGATAAGATTTAATAAACCTTTCTTGTTTGATTTGTTAGTGCTTTAAGTTTTACTTTGATTCGTATGTGTCATATGCTTAGTTTGTTTCAAGCTGTAACTGGTTTATCCGCGAAGCAAATGTCTTATTGTTTCCGATGACTGAACTGTCCTCCACGGTTGTTCATTGAAGGCAATTTGGATGGTAAACAATAGCGAATGATATTCTTTTATCATTTTTCACTAATTCTATGCACTAGATTCTCGCCACTTCTATAACATCACCCATAATTTCCATCAGGGGTTGCTTGCTGTGCAATATGGCGACTGACAGTTTACAGCTCTTAAATAATAGAACGCAGTTACGTGATGTAATGCGATGCTGAAATATTTTCTATGTTTCGACATAATACAACAAATATTCATACAGCAATTCCTTAGATAATAAACTAGCATAGGCGGTTGCTGTATAGTTGTGTCATTATTATCGAAATTTATGCAAGGAGTTTATGATTATTTTTATGTTTGGTGCGTAATAAATTATGGAATTCATAATGCGATGAATTTTCTGCAAGTAAGAATACAGGGAGGAAATGCGCAGTTGTTATTTGAAAGAAAGCTTCAAACTATCTCCATCGCAATACCGTATTTGAAGTAACTTTGAAATTACGTAAATTAGTTATTAGATTTAGTGAAAAACAATAAATTAATGTTACTGATTTCGGAAGTATTTGTATGATAAAAGATATTTTACGATTTCTTCTCAACTTGTTTTAGCATTATTTCAAATTATTTTGAGATTCCTGATACAAAAAACTATAGACAGGAATGAGCTGAAACTTTGAATTCAGAAGGAAATAGAGTATCTCTAGCAAAGCTCTCTGTCAATATAACTGTTATTACGGAGTCTTATAATGGAAAATTTACATATAATTTACAATAAAGCAATTGTTGTGGCGATTACTTACAGTCAAAGGGTGATTTTGAAGACCGTGAAAGCGAAGAACGAAACCAGAACATTAACACGAGGTTAAGATATGAAGGTCACTCTCTGACACTGTTAACAATACTCCGTAAAAGTAATGCGCGTGACATGTCTCATGACTGGACATGTACCAATGTAAGAAAACTGGAAACAAATACATACAAACGTAATTCCATAAGACAATAAGGAGCATGAACAGTAGGTGACAGTGAACATCGTTTAGTATCTGTATAATTAAAGATTAATACAACCGTAAAGTTTCAGATTATACCACGTCTATGGGAAATGGGATCAATGTAAAAATCCATTTAGATTCCGCCATATCGCCTAAGTTAATCTTTTTAGCTATGCGAAAATTTTTTCGTCATATGCTCTTGCGAATTTGTGAACATGACAACAAGCATGAACAACAGCAAGTGCCACAGTTATACTAAATTCAAATCAAACGTCAACAACAATTCCACCTCAACAGAACATTCTATTCGCTCGATCGAACTGTTCCCCATTGAGCCCAATGCATGTTGGAAAGAATGAATACCAAATAGACATTTTAAATTAAAACACACTAGTACGTTTTACTGAGACAATTCATAACCTGCAGAAATAGTCAACAAACCGCTCTCTTGCCAGCGTTTCATTGTCTTTGATGTTATGTAAGGAAATGTGCTGACCTAATCCTTTCTCTGCCTCCTCGATGATGATGATGTTGATGATGATCATGATGATGAATACTATATATGGTCTAGGTAAATGTTATACTCAGTTGTTCTTATGTCGTAAGTACTCCACGCATTAACCAGCATTATTAGATTCGCCTAAAGTAGAGACAAATATAAATTACTTTCATGGTCCGAAAGAGTATATTTACTTTATTAATCTACCACAAGGAGATTTTTGGCATAATGTACCTTGCAACTGTATCATTAATGTAAAACAGATAGATAATTGTGAGAGCTAACATACTTTTCCTTCGAACCTTTTATGTCAAAAGTCCTCTCATAAGCCATCTTACTTTTCTCCCATGATGCATCGCGCCGATGTATGAAACTGCATTTCAAAGGGGACATTTCCAAACAGTCTGTTATGGGAATGGCGCCATTCTTGTGTGAACGACGTCCTTTACTAATTTACTTTAGTTTCTAGCCCATGATACTGGCTGAGGAATTCAGGGCGGATACTAGGCAAGTCAGTATCCCGACTAGCATTTACCTCTATAATGCATACGATTTGCGTAGTCATCTTCTTTAACAGAATTCTAGTGTTTCAATATCTATCAAACTCACTGCATTTGATCTAAGATCTAAAATATGTAATAAAAAACATCAACAAATCATTTAACCCTTTACTGTTCTTTGACACATGTTGAAGTCGTTATTGATTAAGATTTACATTTCTGAATAATGCAGTGGAAAGTATTATGATAATATAGACCTGAATATGCCATTGCTGAATCCGTTCAAATCAAGGTTTTCAAGACATCGCCAATACAAAAGGTAGATTAAAAAACACCTCCAAGTTTGGGAAAAGCATAGTGCTATAAAATACCTTCCTGGCAGATGATAACTCCTTAAATTTATATTGGTCATTTAAACAAAAAGATATGACCAACAATGACCGATATCGCAAAAATATTGATTTGAAATATCTATTTTTAAAAAAAAAAAAGACACACTTTATTCGTTGATTTTAATACCAAGCAACTCAAAGACTCTGCAAATGAAGTCGTCGAATCTAATTTTAGAAACAAGAGAAAATTATAACTGACATGGTTCTGCAAATTGTGCTCAACTGTGCAAATGAATAGTACACGTTCATAACTGTGAAAGTGAGGAGTTGTCTTTCGAGAAACGTGCTTCAACGCCTTTCAATCTTCATTAAATGCCGCTTATCATTTCTAACAAATCATGATAGTTTACAATTTGTTGAATTTCTCAAGAAATTTTAGTCAAGATAGAGATCCCCTCTTTCAGTGAATCAAGCACCTCACAATCGAAAACCATTTACTGTACCCATGAAAAAATTTCAAGTTTGATTCTGCATTGACAATGAGAGAATAGTACTGTTGATAAAGTTGTCAGAGTTTTTTTTTAAAAAAACTGTGTCAACCATTATGGCAAAGAATATTTACAACAGAATCAAACTAACATGTGTGGTTTCAGATTTACAGAACAAAAATAATAAATATATTAAAATATGTAATGCATGCAAGTAATTTTTAAGAAACCAATTTGGAAAGTTTGAGAATTTAAAAAGACTCATCACTGCACATTCAAGAGATATATTTTCTTCAGCAGGCATAACATAATTTGGTTAGTGAATCAAAATATTTGGGAAATGGGACAATTAAAGCAATGATTTTGCTCTTTTGTTACAGATTCAAAAGTCTCCTAATAACAAGGTAATCATTTAAATAGTTTGATTCAAATAGAATAATTTATCCAGTCATGATTCGGTTAATTATATGAAGTTCATGTCAGTGATTACTTCAAGATATTTGTATGATGTTATGTTGGTCCTAGCTCTCCTTAACATCTTTATGCAATAATAAAATATTTGTGTCTATTTAAGCCTGTTGGGTTTGAAATCTGATATTTAATTTATTATATTTGTTTCATTTATTCATTCGCAATATGTTGTCTTTCATGACATGTCTTTTTAATGATGGGATTAGTTAACAAACATGGTGATACAATTACAGATTATATGTATTCAATATGGCTTTCATATCGTAAACGTTTCAGCTGTTATCCTTTAAGAGGCCTACATACCAAGTATTGTCTTAAATTTATATATCTTCTGCTTAATGCGTATCTTGTTTGCTGATGTTAATTCCAGTTTGCAGTAATGCTGATATTCCTCCTCTTTATAATTTTCTCATCATAAGATGATGTTTAAAGATAATCCAAACCTATAATATGCCAAACTAATTATTTGATAATTGCATATATTATTTGTCTCCTATATTCACGAAAATGACAAGGCGAAACGAAAGATAAATGTACCTTCCTTCTTCATTAAAGAAGTTCTGAATAGCCTTTGTGATTATTCATATTGTTTGAAGACATTTTTAAAATATTAAATCTTTAGGAAGCGGTTATCTTTATTTTTAATAATCTCTTGGATAATTTCATATACTTGATGCTCAGTAGTCCAATTAGAAATAACCTGTGCTCCATATGCCCATAAAGTGCTATCTAACCCTTTTCGCGCATACCCCTAAATTGTCAAGGTCACTAAAATACTTATTAAAAATTCTGCTATGTTCTATTTATTTGATACATCATGTGTTACTTGAAATGAAATACATGTAGTCTGGAACTTTGATTGCATTTATTTCTTAACGGATGATATGCCTAATTTTGTGACCGAATGTATGATCTTTGGTTGAACAATATTTATACCACAATACCTCTTTTATCTTCGTTTGAGAAAATGTCATTTTGTTCACAACATAACCGTTTTTGTAAACAGCGCCCATTTGGACATTCCTCTTAAGTTTAATTTGGATATAATTAATTTATTCAACTTTTAATAAGTCAGAGTGTTTGTTCAATTAAACCATGTGCATCTATGTAAATATATATTAAAACTAGTATTGGACCCTGAAATGCAAATATGTATTAAAGTAAGTGATGCCAATCAAGTTAATGCTGGAAAAAGAAGTCTAATGAGTACATAATTAGTTATTTTCTGATTATGTCTTCTGATACTTTAATACTAAAATCAGATGCTACAGAACAAAGTACAGAAGCAGATGTCCTTTGAAATTATTTGTACCTGCTAGAATATTATTTCCAATTCACAGTTCAGTCTTATTACAAAGATACTGTATTTTCTCAAAGTTTATAGCAAAAGTAAATTTGTTCAATCTTTTTCTTCTCATTAATTTGGCAATTCGTGTACATGGTCCGATTATTACTGAGGACAGGATTTTAGAACTTGTGTTGTCCTGATTTATGACAACATTAGTACACATGCATTCTATAGTTTATAGTTTCTACATAAAACTTCAGTGCCAAGAGAGCAGCAAAATAAAATCCAATGGAATGGCATACTTCAAGTGTGTTGGGTTAAGGGGCACAGTTGTTCAAATGATCGTCTGATGTATATCTTGTCATCGTTTTTGAAGATGAACATCGTGTAAAATAGGACCACACCTTGATTGTGATGATTGTCCTTAACAAAAT
Source organism: Megalonaias nervosa (assembly GCA_016617855.1). Classification (NCBI taxonomy): domain Eukaryota; kingdom Metazoa; phylum Mollusca; class Bivalvia; order Unionida; family Unionidae; genus Megalonaias; species Megalonaias nervosa. The sequence goes on from JAECUM010096212.1 coordinate 11,831, forward strand.
AACATAATGTTCGTTATTTAAAGTTTAACAGGAAACTTTTAAAGTTGATGTTAGTTTTCCAGATAATAGTTTGATTTTAGACCATAAGATCTTGGTTCATTATAAACTATCGCCATTGAATATTCAAACTGTTTTTATCAATATAATGCTAACAGATTACACAACTTTTTCTCCATGTTTTCCTAAAATGTTTATATCCCTTCAGTTTTCTTTCATCTTCGTAAGATTTTTAGCAGAGGCACGTGTTTCAATACAGCATAAACGTATGTAGTTTAGAAATATGTCATAAAATCAGCTTCAGAACCTTAACATTACTGCTGTATTTTAAATGTTACCATAGCACCCAATCTGTCTATTATAAGTTTAGCTTTTGAAGAAAAAATAATGTTAGACAGAAATACATTTTTCTTATAATTTATGCAGGACATGCAACCCAAACCTTACCCACTTTAAATATCTTGACACTTCACCGAAAACAAAACACCTTGTTTGCCTAAATTAGGTGGGTCGTGCACAGCCAGAATCAAATAATTAGACAGTCTTGATTTCATCAGTCATCAATGGAGAAATATTCAAAGCATGACTAATTTGGCAAGAAAGTCGCAAGTCCAGTTCAAATGAATTCCGACTAATTTTATCAGACGTTTTACATATTTAATGCAGGATCTGGATGACATTGCCAACAACTATTTCAACCCCTGCATTATTTAGTTAAAAAGACCCAATATCCATGCAGTGTCCAGAACACATTTTCCACTGGAAAGAAAATTATTATTGCAGAAAACGTCAATTAGAAAGTAATGACAGAGTCTAGAATTAATTCATAAAAGAGGCACTTAAATGTTCACACTGTTACGCAGAAATGTGATTTATTCTTCATAATGTATCATAGATCTTACGTTCATGTTTGACAGAAATGGGGGCTTTAAGTATATCTTTGCAAGTTCCATTTACAATCATAGTGATACCAATAGGCCTTTAAAATCAAGAACAGATTCCTTAAAGGCTGGTGCCGTTTATTGTAAAATTAAAACGTTACCTTTTGGGCGACACAATATCTAATAGAAACAGTTCATAAACGCCAGTGACTGCACGATTCATGTGGAAAGCTATGTGTTCATTTTGAGACAGACAGACAGACAGAAAATACAGAGAGATATATGGGGTGACAGACATATGAAATAGGTCTCAATATGGAAACAAACGCTGAACAACATGCATAAAAAAACGATACATTTTCTACAGTTGTCAAAGAGAGTAGCTCACAATGTGATATCAGTGCTGTATCATTGAAAGTGGTATCGCCTCTGTAGCAGTATCAATTTTTTCTACTGATACAGTTCGATATATCATTAGTTATAATATATACTTAAAACGATTATAAGGTGAAAGCTTCTCCAATGCTGATTTTGTGTGGACTTTTTTATGGCTTTTGATTTTACACTGCAATCATCTGAATATAAATTAAATGTATGATGTACATCATATGCTGGAGTTTGTAGAGTATTGTGATCGTTGTGTTTCAGGATTGTATAACGTTACAGTTCACATCAGTGAAAGTTTGTTTTTTAATTTCAAAGAAAGTTACTTGATGCAGTTTACCATATCATGTCACTAACACATGCGCACATTATTAAAACTTTGCGTTTTAAATTGTACAATTGGACAATTCACTTTAACAGGCTAACGTTTAAACACGATTATATGTAAAGGGGGAGGGTCTTGAAATAAAGTACAGTCATTTATATGATGTTAAATATCAGCTGGATAGTAACCGATTGGGCAAAGGGTGTGCCAAATGTTTATGACTCGGATATAAATATGAGGAGAACACAGTCTTCTGAGCAGTTGTACGCCAGCTGTAGAGACAGAATAGATAAGAACCATAGTGGACCAGAAATGAGAGGACTGACAGTGTTCCTTTGTGTCTTCCTGTGCATGACTGCCACGATGATTGGCGCCGCAGTATCAGAAGCAATTGAAGCTGTAGCCGTGGATGCTCAAGGTACGCATGGTCTCCTCTTCCCTTTCCATCTCGACACACACACAAACACATACTCACGCACAAACACACACACATACACAATACACTCATCAAGGTCATTATTCACCATAGGCATTTTAAGGTTCTGACCATTTGTATAGTAGCACCACTGAATTCATAGAATGCTCCTGTCGCCCTTCGACCATTAGAAGAAGTGTACTGAAAATTGTATCGTATACCTGATATTTTAATGCAGTGAAAATTGAGTATAAACAACACATGAGAACCATAAAGCACAATTGTTCGTCGAGACCATAAGAAATATCAATAAAATTGATCTCTTTAAATACGTTGTTTCCGCAACGAGGTTACAAACTTTAGAAGTTTTAACTGATAAGGATATAGTATCTAACAAAGTAATCCGACCTTGGACCAAATATATTCCAGTAGAATTGTGAATTATGCTGCTTAAGACTGCTTTAATCTCATTTAAACAGGTTGGGGGGGTTACGAAGACAGACGTCCATTTGATAAAACTTTATAAAAAAACGAATATAATCTGCTGCATGATTAAAAGTTTTGTTTTGATTTTATTGTGTTTACCATCTCTCATTGAAGAAAATAAATACGTAAGGAATATAATATTATTAGCAAAAATTGTGACATATCATCCATTTAAGCAAGAAGTATTTTAATATATTTTCAACACAAGCACAATTTATGTCATTGCTGCTCATTACTTTTAACATATAAACCTAATTATTGTGCATGTTATTGTTGGAAACAAGACATCCTCATCGATTAGAGGTGTTATTGCCTAAATGGTTGAGTACATTCTTTTCTGATAATAATATCTTTTTCTGTTGTGTGAAACCTTCAATTTTTATAAAGTGTTTGTTTCTATTTCATTATATTGCATATCTCTTTGATCATTCCAAATTCTCAAATGTTATGAAGTTGCTAATAGATAAAAATGTATTTGCTTATTTCAGCCAATGAGGAAGCGGTTCCTGCAAGGGACGGTGAGTGTTATGCTATATAAAATATAGTATTTTGTATATCGAGGAATACTATTTAGAAATATGAGGCAATAGGACGCATATATATACAATCCACCTTTTATAACATATCCAAACTTAGTAATATCGGTTATTAATATTTCTCAATTTAGACTTGACGATATTGGTACGAAACTGTTACAGGTGGAAACATTTTTAATGCACAAGAAGATTGTCAAATGTATGTACTGTATAAAAAGAAAGGAAACATATTATTAGTCATAAATAGCTTAATCGGTGTTCAGCGTGTCCTTAGCAAATTTAAATTAGGTTTGGTTTTCGTTGCATTCTGGAATAAGCTCCAAACATGATTATCAATATTTCTAACATTGGCATAGATATCTTGATTTACATATCATCCCTTGGCACTTTGTTTTGTCAGATATGGATACCGCGACACTGTTAGTACACATTTTCTGGATAAGTTTTATCTTTCTGTCAATCAGATAATCTCTCTAAACTTGAAATGAATAATTATTTTAATGTAAACTCTCCGATAATTTATTAATCCAGATATTAGTCATAATGTAATTTAATTCAATTTGCAATTTATTTATTATTTATATTATTCCAATCCAGTTCATGTAATTTCTTTTTTAATTTTGTTTCATTTCCTTTTTAACTATATTTCATATATTCTATTTAACCTTGCAGGGAAGAGAATGTGTTTCAGTCCAGTTTGTGCTTATCTTTGAACAAAGTAAGTTTCTACTATTTACATGCTCATTATTTACTTTATACACTAGTTTTCAATTTCCTTTCCTTAAATTCTAATGGCAACTAAGTGGCCCATCTGCTCATTCCAGAAAAATCTCGTATGTGTAAGGTGTAGAGATTACTCGTTCGATCTTCTTCAGAATCAAAGATCAGTTTATTGTTGGTTTTCCGCAAGCGCTGCATGAGTACAATTGGGTTCTCGTCCAAGCTTATTTAAATACATGATATAGTAACCTTTTAAACCGAAGATCTCGAATTTGGCTAACCTAACATAGTTTACTCGCATTTATAGAAATATAACATTTGTACAATTATCATTTACTTAATATTTCTTTCAGATATATTTTTTATCTTACATAACACAATTTTTATTTTTTATCTCAAAAGTTCTATGTCCCTAACGTTTTCTTGGCAACATTTAATTTTCTTCCTTACAATTTCAGAAGATAAATTTTAATCGGCATTATGTTACAATGATTGTACTGAGGTGCCGTTAAATCATGCACATACTCTTGCGAGAAATGATATACTTTAGATGGGAATGTTCACAGACGTGTTTTATTTTTCAGGATGGAAGAAGACTATGGGCCGCCAAGGACAGTGACTTAATGCTACCAACAGTACAACGCATCATGCAACTAATCCGCATTTGTTCTTCTAACTTGTGTAATCATCCCTTGACGCCTTACTTATAGTTTTCTATTTTTCAATGTACTTCTGATGAAATATAAAGATAACATTTGAGATATTTAACTGTTCAACTTAAATAAAAAGAAAGCCTTGGAGAACTTTACGATTCGAAAATCTGACGACATGTATCCCTATCTTAAATCGCGTTCAAACGCGAATTGCCTCGAACCATATCTGCAGTCGCAGTATATACTAGTTAAACCGGATATACCGTGTTTTGCAGTTCAATGCACGCAATAAAATTGTAAATACGGTAACGTTTCCACTGTTACATATATAACTTTTTTTGAACTTCTAGAGAAACATCATGTAGAACCTATACAAAATTTTATTCAAACTCAATTATTTTCCACGAATGTCCTATTCTTATATACACATTAAAAGCTTGAAATGTTTTGAATCTATTGAGTTTTCATATCTATTTTGCAATATCAATACAAATGATTATGAATGATAATAACACCAGGTAATTTTTCCTTGAGAGAACGTGCATATATTGCCATAGAATAAAATATTCTATAGGGTGTTGTTTTAATAGAAATAAACAGGAAAAGTACACTTGTGAGGGTATCAGAGAGGATTTTAACCTAGACTGAGTGTGGGGTGTGAGTGCAGGACGTGTGCCAAGATTGTACCAACCGTCCAAACAAATCATATTATCTTGTAGGGTGTTAGATTAAAAGCATAAACAAACAATAGAAAAGAAGTAGGCAGGATATGACTGATGATTTTTCGGAAAGATTGTTTGGTAGCTAGAACGTTCATGGTGGTAGAGGAATTGTTTTGCCTGTAAAGGATAGGTATTTGTTTTCCAAAAACAGATGGTGGAATGAGTTAGAATTTTCTGTCCATGAAACGAAGATGGTATCATAGGTAGACAAGCATTTATTATTGCTAACCTGATATTTGATGCCATACCTTTATTTTGATGGAGTGCGGAAGACTTATTGATAAATCTTTTTATGATATAAAAAGAAGTGAGTCATTATCTCTCTCTCTCTCTCTCTCTCTCTCTCTCTCTCTCTCTCTCTCTCTCTCTCTGTATATATATATATATATATATATATATATATATATATATATATATATATATATATATATATAACTACTCCCTTTATCTTTACTTCATACATATATCTTCCATTCTTCCATTCGTGTTAGAATGGAAGCACGAACATGAAATTGCACTATGAAAATGACCCAGTTTATTTTCATATTATATTGTTGTCATGCATCTGATCAAAATCAAACCAAATCGCTACATTCTAGTATGGATTGTATTATTATTAAAACATACCCATCTCAACTTTAGTTTCTCAACCTACAAAGATTGAACTAAATGCCTCCCTTGATGACTCCGCTGATATATAAACAAATAGAAACACCAAACATAAGAATATACATGAGAACATACATACATACATACATACATACATACATACATACATACATACATACATACATATATACATACATACATAAAAACATACATACATACATACATACATACATACATACATACATACATACATACATACGTTCATACGTTCATCTTCTTGAATCAATACTGCTCCAACCCCAACATCACTTGCATCAACAGATAGTTTAAAAGACTGACTGAAATTTGGAGCTGTAAGAACCGGTGCACTTTTGAGTATGGCTTTTAACCTAACAAAAGCCTCCTGTCACTTATCAGTCCAAAGAAACTTGTTTTTCTTCCTCATGAAGTTTGTCAAGGGTTCAGTAATATTAGAAACATTGGAACTAAATTTCCGATAGTATCCAGCCATACCTAAAAATCACATTAGCTGCTTTTTACTGACAGGCACAGGGAATTCAGAGATAGCCTCGACCTTAGCATCTATAGGTTTAACTTGACCATGTCCCACAATATGTCCTAGACATGTTACACAAGCATGGCAGAACTCACTTTTAGATAAATTGATTGTCAAACTTGCATCAGTAAGTCTGTCAAAGAATTTCCGAATTGTTGCTAGATGTTCTTTCCAGGTATCTTTGCAGATGATGACATCATCGATGTAAGCATCACAATTGTCTAGCCCAGAGGTAATCATATTCATCAAACGTTGAAAGGTACTTGGGGAACCCTTCATCCCGAACGGCATTAATTTATATTGATAGAGTCCATCTGGAGTCACGAATGCCGAAATTACCTTTCCTCTTTCCGTTAGTGAAATTTGGCAAAATCCAATCAGAAGGTCAACTTTGGTGAGATGCTTGGCATTTCCAATTTCATCGATACAGTCATCGATTCTTGGTAATGGAAATGAATCTGTTTTTGTCACACTGTTCACCTTCCTACAATCAGTGCATATACGGAAAGTTTTATCTGGTTTCGGAACAAGTATACATGGTGAACTCCAGTCACTTTTACAAGGCTCTATGAAATCGTTATCCAGTAAATATTGAATTTCCTTTTTCAAGTATTCCTGTTTGAGAGGGTTCATGCTGTATGGGTGTTGTTTCACACGTTAGAATTCCCAATTACAGCGTCATGAAACATCTTGTTTGTCCTCGTAGGAATATCTGGAAACAAGTGCTCATATTCGAATGATAACTGTTTAAGTTCATTTCTTTTTTGTGGTTGCAAATGTAAAAGTTTCTGGTCCAGATTTTTCATAAATTTCGAATTCTGAAGATTTGTCACTCTAAAATCAGTATAATCCGATTGAATTCCTTCACTTAAATCCTCAGATAAATGAGAATGAGTATTTAAAAGAGGGTTACTGTCATCAATACCTTGTTACTGATCCAAATTAGGAGTGAAAGTTACCTCATCAAAAGCCTGACCAATACATCTGTCAACTAAAGGAATACCTTCCTTATCAAAATCATTCCCAAGAGCTTTCTTTGCCATAGCTCTGGTAACTGCACAAGCTGGGTATAAATCAAGGTATTCTGTTTCAATTGGATCAACTTTCTGATCCAAAGAAGGCTTGTCAGTTACAAGTGGATTAACCACAACATTGTCTCCAGCTAGGTCGTTGCCTAGTAATAAATAAATGCCCTGAACGGGTAAAGAAGACACTGTACCGACTATCACAGGTCCTGAAACTAAGTCTGATGACAGATTTACAGAATGGAGAGGAACATTAACAAAGCTGCACTCTACTCCCTGAATGAGAACACTCTCATTAGAAGAAGACTTCTCAGGAAAACGCAAGTTACCTGATAATTAAAGTCTCTGAGAAACTCCTATATCCCTTAAAATTGTAATAGGGATAGGATTGACCAAATCACCCAAGGGTGATATAGAACCCTTCGACATGAATGGTTCATAATTCTCCATAATAAAATCAGACTGGGGTTTATTAGACCCAACAAATGTATTGCTTTAAATACATGACCGTGGCCGTGACCTCTTAGAAATAAGAGCATTTGGGATAGGTCTATCTTGATTCTGATGCTTATATTTCAATTTGAAGCAATCAGAAATAACGTGTCCTTTTATCTTGCAATAGGTACACGTAGGAAGAGACAAGGATTTTGAATCACGTTTATCTGAAGCTTGATTTTTAAAAGTTGTGCCAGATTGAGTTTCAGAAGGAGTCGTATTAGGCTGAAATACCTTTTTACCAGTAGTCTGAGTGAAATACTTGCTTGCAACAGGAACTTCATGAGTTAAGGAATACTCATCAGCTGCACAAGCAGCATTTTCCAAGGCTTCGATCTTATGCTCGTCACGATAAGTCTTAATGTCGCTATGGACATAGTTCTTGAACTCTTCAACTAACATGAGTTGTCTGAAACTTTCGTAATCTTTGTTAACCTTTGTAGAAGAGTACCACCTGTCAAATAACTGCTCTTTCTCTCTTGCAAATTCGACATAAGTCTTGTCAGTGGATTTTCTAGAATTCCTGAATTTTTGCTGGTAAGCCTCAGGTGCTAACTCATAACCCTTTAAGATGCATCCCTTAACCAAATCATAGTCAGCACTCTCCTCTAGTGACAGTGAAAAATAAATATCACTACCTCTACCAGTAAGTACAGATTGTAATAATATAGTCCAATGCTCCCTTTCAAATTTTCCGTAATTTTTTCAAAACAAGGAAAATATCTGTCTACGTCTTGTTCCAGAAAAGGGGGCACTAACTTGATATTTTTGAAAATATCAAAAGTATGTATTTTCCTTTTGCCAGCTCTAATTCTTTTAACTTAATTTCTCTTTGCATTTGCATATTTAGTTTTTCTTTCTCAAACTGCATTTGCATCTCATCTTTCTCTTTCTGAAATGCATTTGTCTTACTTCCCTTCCTTTTTCCATTTGTATCTTATCTATCTGAAACTGAATCTGTCTTATCTCTATTTCCAACTTTTTTAGCTGGACTTCTATTTTCAAACTTTCCAAACACTCCGGGATAAAATTTAAAAAATTCGCTACTTTTGATGATACTGTGAAAAAAGCCTGTTGATTCCACTAAAAATTTCAAATAAAATATGAAATAGTACTTGGGATTTAAAAACTAGGGGATTTTAAATTCCAAAAAACAATTTTCTGAAATATTTTAGCCAAAATTAATATATCCCAAGAACGAGACCCCAATTTTCTTCTGGTACGTGTAGGCTCGTACAAAAGTAACAAAAGAAAGAGTGAAGTCAACAAACTTTGTAAATTTTAGCAAAATAATTTATTTCCCTAAAACACAAAATAAAAAATATGAAATAGGACTTACAGTTTGTGAAAACAGTCCAAAAATTAATCCTAGATTTGAGAAATATAAGTCCTATCACTAAACAGTTCTAATTGAATTCAAGTTCGAATCTCGATGAAGTTCCAATATGGAAGACGATGACGTCAGATTAGGTCGCTGTACTGATGGCAACAGTTCCTCGTTGAATCACAATTTATAATGTTCCAGTTTAGAATTCCAGAATAAATTTCCACTAAATGTCTATGTCCAAGATTTTTTTATAAAGAGGAGCACTTGTATGTTTTCCAGAGAATATAAATTATTAAATCCAAAAAATAGAAGAAGTCTAAATTAAACTGGCATCAACATAAAACGAACACCTTGAGCTCTAAAGGTGTAGAATACGACTGACAAAATTTCACTGAGATATGAGTATTAAACCTAACTAAAACGTCATTTCAGACCCGCGCGATGGGTCACGTGGCGACTTAATCATCGAACAGCGCAATAAAAAGAAGCTAATTTACACGTAGAACAAAATAGCCCTAGCTAAGAATCAGATTCTCACGCTGGAAATAAATAAAAAAGAAAGGCTGCTTGCAACTTAGCTAAGACGTGGGCCGAACATGACCTTGGTAATAACCAATCATTTTCATTCAACGTTTACAAAATCTGAACCAAGGTTAAGAACTAGGTTAGCTAAAATTAGTAATAAAGCAATACTTTTGCGTCCTAATCAGACTATAAGAACAGAACTAAATTTACCGGGAAAAATTTAAAATCCAGTAAAAATATTATCCTTACAATAAAATGTATTGAAACAAAAATAAAAAAACAAACTGACATAAATAGATTCATACATAAATGTGTGGGACAAAAAGGCAGAATGGTATTCGCTCATTGTGTACGATTTCCTTCCGATGACATTGAATTTCGAGCTCGTGACTTGATTATGCATTTGACAGAACTTCAAATCAGAATGTATACGTAAGACAAGTGTGATCAAACTTTTTTCAATATTTCAAAATTTTAGTGCAGTTTGTAATATGGCCCAACTGAAACAGGTGACAAAGTGTTTTACTCCTGGTAAAGAAAAAACCTTTTTTCTATGAACGCAATATAGTACGCGATATAGTATATATAGATTAATCTAGAGATGTTAATCCTATCTATACCATTTGCGGGTGGAGCTAATATTTTAGTCCTTTATCCTAGCGACATCTACAGGATTTCATGAGTGGCCTCCCGTGGTATGTAACGCCAACTAACCAATAGAGTGTAACAGTGGTGAATTGTACATCGGCCGAAAATGGTGGAGGTCATTGATTTCAAAGGGATACTTTGTAACTTTAACATCGTAGAAGAAACAAGCCATTACAGGTGAATTTGTGTGCAAGTATTAAAGACATACTTTAAAATGGAATTCCTATTTCTGTTTTAAACAGATTAATTCTTGTATACATTTGATGAATAATTTTGGTAACGAAAATACAGAAGTTCAATTGAACGTAAGGTACGCATGTTAACACCGCCAACTACACTCAACCCCACCCCCGATTCCTTATAAAGAAAAGTCAAGTTCTGCCATTGTTTTTCGTACAGACTACTTGAAACACCTTCCTTAAACACGTTTTGATAGTTCATACAATATGCTCGTATATCATATAGGGAGAAGCAATGAACGTTTACTTAAATAAAAAGATAAAAGATCATATCAATATTAGTAGTACACATCAAAGGTGTTAGTTTTGAATGGAATTTATATTGGAAGGCATATTGGAGAAAACAAACACACGCTACACATAGAAAACAATACAAACAAAATATGGCGTGGCCTACTAGAATGTATAGTTATCGGACATGGAAACACGAAAACAAACTTTCGAGCAGTTCACCATTTACTTAGGATTCTTTCTTTATTCAAAATGTGACTTTTAAAATTTTGATAATATAAAGATAATACCAAATGTTCAGTCTATAAATCCGAAATATAAAATACATCAGACTAGTTTCGTTCAAAAAAAAATCCATTGCTGACAATTAAATTACGACTATTGAATAAAATATTAAATCAGTAAAAATGACAAAATGACTTATGAATGAATGCAATAGCTATAGCAGTTGTTTCCTAGTGTTATTTTACAAATTTCTGGCATGTTTGCTATCCTGGGTTTGAATTTTCTTGAATTACTCCGAAACCACAAAATTCTCAAAAATTACAATTTCACGAACTTTTCCTACGATATCAAAAAGAGTCGACAAGATGACAATGAAAAGTTTCAACTTATTTGATTTGTTTTCAATTTCAATAAATAAAGCATCACATTAAAGGGAAATTTCATATTGCATCATCCTTGAAACACAGAATACGCAGGAGACATATTTTATATAATTGCCGCATCAGAACGATGTTTTTCTTTTGATTCATGGCCCAGTTCGGTGACTGTCCTGGTCGTCGCAAAGTTATTCTCTTTACATAAATCTGTTTGAGACATGAAAGGAACTGAATCAGTATATATATATATATATATATATATATATAGAGAGAGAGAGAGAGAGAGAGAGAGAGAGAGAGAGAGAGAGACACACACACACACACACACACACACACATGCAGCTGCCACTTTTATCTTAAATTCATACAGATATATTCCATTAATGTAGGGTGCTTTGATTAAGGGGTTTAGATGAATGAGGAGCGGGCAGATTTGACCAAAGTTCTGTTTAATAGAAGAATTGTTGACATAATCATTGTTAACGCTGCTTCTGTAGCAGCTTTTGAATAATCTTTTGAACTGAGGTTTAGAATATTTTCTCAGCATCGGCAGTAGGTGACAATTCCGGCAGCTTTTTAACTACTTAAAACACTTTCCTACAATTCCTACGATACAACTATCCAGGTATGGATTTCTTACTATGCTAATTTGTTTTCAACTTTTCAGTTTGTATTGGACACGTCTCGATAGCAAATTCAAAATGTTATCTCCGATTCGACAACTTCTGCATCATCTACCCAACCGTTTAATTCTCTTTCTTGTTTTCTTTGAATTCGAGCCAAGAAAATTGTTTGATAATTCAGTTTCAATGGTTTGAATGCTAACACGGAAATTTTGTTGATCATGAGTATAGCATTTAGCGGGTCATAGATAACATTTTGACTGTCTATAAACCATTTTGGAAGTTACATTTTAAAGGCAAAACCTGACTTTGATGTAATCGTTTATTCGTTTCCATATATATCAAAATCATTTTACACTCACAGTGAGCTTTGCTAGATATACTATAATTATTTCTGAAATGATAACTTCCATTCATTCCTGTGCACATTGCTCTTTATCAACAATCTCATAATAATGTGAAATAATGCTTAGACAATTTGAGAATAAATGTTACAGTTTCCTTCATCGAACAAATCTTTCCGGATTCAGTAGCAATGCTTTATTGGCTTTAATTAAATCTAATAAAATAATTCACGTAATTTCAAATTTACTTCCAATACGGCGTGGAGGCGGAGACGATTGGAAGTTTTATTTCGAATTACAACTTCGCATTCCCTCCTTTATTCTTTCTCAAATTTACATTCATCATTTCCTGAATTCCATGTTTTATTACGCTCCAAACAGAAAAGTAATAAAACCTCTGGCTAGTTTATTATTTATGCATCGAAGTTGCCACGTTACTCTATGAATATTTCTTTTAATAGTGCGCAACGTTGAAATCTTTTGTGCGTATCGCATAACATCACGCAACAATATGTTCCTTTATTTAAGAGCTACAAACTGTCAGTTGCTGAATCAAACAGTAAGCAAATCCTAATGGAAATTATGGGTGATATTATAGAAGTGGCGAGAATGGAAAATCTAGTGCATAAAATAAGTGAAAATATTACAAGAATACAATTCGTTCTTGCTCTCCATCCAGATTGCCCTCCAGTAGGCATATGCCATTTCACCTTCTTGCCAATAAAATAACAAAATCATTCTAATAGCTGTTTCTGTATCGATGGTCATTTTTGGTGCTTTTGGAATATCTCTTTCTCGCAGTACAATGTTATATTATAACAATCTTTATTTGTCTTGTAATGTAGATGTTCTTTTACAATATTTGGGAAAATTATCATTTTCACACTTTCCCATCTCTTTTTTTATTTAGGATTCAAAAGAAAATGCACTACATGGGTTGTCTCAGAATAAGAAGCAGGATTGGGATAAAAAAAAATTTCCTTCCAATAATTCTAAAGTTTTAATATTACTCTACAACTTTTGGAAAAATAACGAGTGGATTGAAGATGAGGTTTATATACCGGAATCTTCACATGTCATTAGAAAAATATGACATAGATGAATAGATGACAACTAAACTATTAAAGCTTGAATCGGTATGATAGCGATATCGTTTTCTAAAGTGTCAATACTAATGTAATAATCCATTTTCTGCGTAAATAATCTCCTTCCAGCACTCTCTCCCTCTCCCATCAATTACATTTTTGGTGCTGGTAAAGTAACTATACAACTATCACATATGCATGGCGAGGTGAAATGTTGCAGTTTCAGGGTTACAGTTTCCACATCGCATGAGTATAATGTTAAGTCAAGTTGTATTGTTTAATCATCTTGCTCCAGTTGGGTCACATGCCACTTGTAACGAATGTTTGTTTGTTTTGTTTTTCTTTTTGTTTTTTGTTTTTTTTTCTCTTTTTGTTTTGTTTTTTTTTTTTTCCATATAAGATACCACTACTCATTAAATACATAGTTTTCATCCATTCATCTTCGTAGTTATAATTTGACAACTTTCATTTATTTTCTAATTGAAACAAACAAATCATATTCCAAGAGAAGGTATCTATGGGTTCCACATTAATCTACCTTGAAAATTATGCAGCGATGTTTAAAGCTTATTTTAAATAAAATGGAAGAAAGTCACACCTCTACAAGTTATTGACGATAAACCAACCTAGTAATATGTAACCAGAAAAAAAAATCTGAGATAAGTACATTCACATTCAAATAAAGAAGGGTTTTCCAATGCATTTGTCATTTACGTCCATCTACTTTGACGAGATATAATTGTCAGACGTGTGTCCTGAGATGTGAATTTCAGATGCTAAATATTATTTAAAAATTTCATGTGGGCGTCATTTGAATACTTTAAAAGCACGATGAGGTGTAACAGGAGTCGGAAAGACAGTACAGTTGACCCAATTTATTTTCAATTGAACACTTAGTGACATAATCATTACTAATGCTATTTCTACAGTAGCTTTGAAATACTTTTAAAATCTATCGCCTAATGATAATATTTACTAGTTTTTTCTCCAAAGACTTTTTAACACATGCGGTAGCGGAAAATTAGTTCAGCTTTCTAACTTACAGGTGTGGATATCTTTCTATGCGGAATTGTTTTTAACTTCTCAGTCTGCATGGAGTACGTTTCGTTATCAAATTCAAAATGTTTATTACCTATTCGACAATTTCTATAGCATCTATCCTACCGGTATACTCTTTCTTCTTTTTCTTGAATTTGGAGCTGAGAAAATGATTGATATTCCAGTTTCATATCGTTTGACCGCTAACAATGAAATGCCGGTGATTGCTGATGAACGTCTTTCATGAATGTTGTATTCATTGAGCGCTGGAAAGATGACATTTCATCGTCTACAAACAATTTTGAACGTGACATTTTAAAGTTAAAAAGCTCATATATATATATATATATATATATATATATATATATATATATATATATATATATATATATATATATATGATGTGTTCTTCGACATATAGAAGAGGGGTGCATGTTGTTGTCAGAGAGAAAGAGAACGAAAACACAGGGTTCTATATTATTAACTTGTTGGATGAGATTGTAAAATTAAATGTGCATACACCAGCCTACTCTTTCCAACATCGATAGAGTCGAAAGGAACAGCAAGCTCTATTTGCTGTATTTCTGTTTATGGCGGTTGCAGCCTCAAAAAATTTCTGTATTATACGCTATGTCTCATTGTTCAATTTCTTAGCACGTTTTCTCTATAGACTTTGTCCAAATAGTTATGTTATGCTGTAAATACACAGCAAAATTTTGGTTGACTAATATCATTTATGTTCAATACAGAGTCACGAAAGTGGCCAGCATCAAACACAACGTTTGTCTTTGTTTCTATTATGTACCCATATACTGTGACTTTTAACATTTGCACGACTGACCTAGGAAATTCTGTCTTTTCAATTTCTATCTTCCTTTCGACTCTTTCGATGTCTGAAAGAGCAGGCTGGTGTATGCACATTTAATTGTACAATCTCATCCAACAAGTTAATAATATAGAACCCAGTGTTTTCGTTCACTTTCTTTCTGACAACAACTTGCACCCCTCTACTACATGTCTAAGAACACATCACATAAAACGATTAACGCTGGCGTAAGGACATTTATGGGAGGTGTGATTGAGTCTACAATTTCCCGCCAGTTTCGGCGGATAACGCGCTGTCAAGGGCCAATATATTTAAAGTTTTTAATCACGTGTTCTGTCCAGTCAATCGTAATGCTTTCGCACCGACTGCGCGCGGAGGGATTCTCTCTGCTAAGGACTTTGGAGTGAGTTGAGCCAATTTCCTCCTGGGGTGCGGACGTGTTTTCTTTTTCTGTAGATATTTTTCCCACCTCCACCCCATCATACCTCCCTGTATATAATTGTTATATGCTATCTTGTTGTTAATAATATGTTTGTTTTTGTTTTTGTTTTTGTTTGTTTCTCCATTTGTTCGGTTTTTAGGAGGTTGCATCTGCAGTAATCTCTTACAATGTCATTCGGCTTCAACAGTCTACTTCTTTTATACGCACCTTTACTTGATATATTTTGTTCGAACAGTTATATTGCTGTAAATACATAGTTTAGGTTGAGTCTGCTTAGTATATAGCATTCATGTTTACGGCGGTTGCAGCCTCAAAAAATTTCTGTATTATACGCTATTTCTCATTGTTCAATTTCTTAGCACGTTTACTCTATAGATTTTGTCCAAATAGTTAAGTTATGCTATAAATACACAACAAATGTTTGGTTGACTAATATCTTTTATGTTCAATACAGAGTCAAGAAAGTGGCCAGCATCAAACAAAACGTTTGTCTTTGTTTTTATTATGTACCCAATATATTTATATATATATATATATTACATACATTAGAAAATGACATGCATTTAAAGTGTTGGTATAAAGCAATTTGATATACCAATACTACTGGTATATCAAATTGTGATCCGCCCATGGCGCAATAATACGCATATATAAACATTCTCGAGAGCGTCTGCAGTTGATTCTAGATCAATGATCAATTTCCACACATTAGTCACTAGTGACGTATGAAAATAACGATGAAAAGTATTAATAATCCCCGTTTTCTAAATTAATTTAATATGGTACACATTTTCATCACAATCCTTTCTGCTTTCTGTTCTCCCCTCCCCTCTCATGCATAACGGACAAACTGCGCAGAAATGTGGAATGAGAGAGTAAAGGAATTTGGGCTGGATAAAAACCTTGAAATAGAAATTACACCAAGTAACCTACAAGAATATGGTTCCTCTTAACGATACGTGTGCACTTTCCTTGGGATTTATCTACAGTGTTTATCAATGATACAAAGTTGCAAACCAGTAAATTCCTCGGATACGTGGTACACATACTGTGATATATTTAATGTTATGTTTTGTTGTTTTTTCTTAAACATACATAATGTTCTAAAAAATCGATTATTGTTATTATTTAAATATGAAAATGTCCAAAGGCCTCTCTCTCTCTCTCTCTCTCTCTCTCTCTCTCTCTCTCTCTCTCTCTCTCTCTTGACCATCGTAGCAGGATACGGGCTAAAATCTATGAAATGGCGAATGTAGAGGATTTTCGTTTGTGTCATCCCACGATATCTCTGGACTGATGAATGATGGTAAAAGTTAAGTCAAACCAACCAATGGATGAGAGAGAGAGAGAGAGAGAGAGAGAGAGAGAGAGAGAGAGAGAGAGAGAGAGAGAGAGAGAGAGAGAGACAGACAGACAGACAGACAGACAGACACAGAGACAGAGAGAGACCGTGAGACAAGTACTCCATCACATGTTTCCTTTTGCACCCCTTGATCAAAATAAAATATGACCTGATGAGAGAGAGAGAGAGAGGGATACATGTATTCCACCGCATTTTTAATGAATATTAAAGGTATGACTGTATGCTATTTGAGATTATCAGTAATAGCGAAATTGCATCATTGATGCTAAAAGCTTATTCCACAGTTTTCTTTTGGAGAGAGAGAGGGAGAGAGAGAGGTGGAGGATACATGTATTCCACCGCATTTTTAATGAATATTAAAGGTATGACTGTATGCTATTTGAGATTATCAGTAATAGCGAAATTGCATCATTGATGCTCAAAGCTTATTCCACAGTTTTCTTTTGGAGAGAGAGAGAGAGAGAGAGGTGGAGCATACATGTATTCCACCGCATTTTTAATGAATATGAAAGGTATGACTGTATGCTATTTGAGATTATCAGTAATAGCGAAATTGCATCATTGATGCTAAAAGCTTATTCCACAATTTTCTACTGGGGAGAGAGAGAGAGAGAGAGAGAGAGAGAGAGAGAGAGAGAGAGAGGTGGGATGATATGTATTCCATCGCATTTTATTTCTTGAACCTCATGATCAAAATAAAACACGAAATGATGTGTGTGTGTGTGAGAGAGAGAGAGAGAGAGAGACAGACAGAGACAGAGACAGAGAGGAGGAGGAGGAGGTGAAGGAGGAGACATGTATTCCATCGCACATTTTTTTTAACCTCGTGATCAAAATAAAACATGACCTGGAGAGAGAGAGAGAGAGAGAGAGAGAGAGAGAGAGAGAGAGAGAGAGAGAGACTAATTGCAGCTCTTCTTCATGCGTTTTTATACCTTACTGCCCCTGTTTAGCTAAAGCTTTTATCAAAGAGAGAAGACAGTAATACATTAAATGGTAAATATAAATTACTAAAATATACACAATACTTCTTCAGTGTCAGTGTTGAAGTATTCATAATTTAGGTTAATCCCTATGAGTAGTGGTCATATCGCATGCTGTCTAATTTTCTTTGCAACTAGAACGACCTCTCCATTCCCAACAAATAAGATTTTTTTTCTTCTAAAAATGCATGTAGTCTTCCTGTACTTGATCTTTGCTCATGCTGGATGTTAGTTTACATTATTGACAGTTCTGTCGAGAAGATCAAAGATGTCACTGGCTGAGAAATGTACATGAATAGACGCCTGACATTTCCGTTAATTATTCGGTCCTTTATTCTTGAGTAGCCTAATTTTACTATTCGTAACGCCACTTACCTGATTTGGTCTGCCGAATCCAGACCAGATCAGGTAAGTGGGGTGCCAGTTTACATTGATGACAGTTCAGTCGGCAAAATCCAAAGATGTCACTGGCTGAGTAATTTACATGAGTAGCCACTTGGCATTTTTCCGTTGATTGTGCGGTAGCTTATTTATATCTTGTGGTTAGACTAATTTTACTGTTGGTAACTTTAACTGCTCAAGTCTGCCGTTTCACTGTAAGTACATGAACAACACTTCTCTGTCTGTCTGTCTGCGTCTCTCTCTCTCTCTCTCTCTCTCTCTCTCTCTCTCTCTCTCTCTCTCTCTCATATCGGTGCATACGTTTGTTGATTATTAGGTGCAGGAAGGAAAACGTGATGGAATACCTGTCTTTGTCATTGTTATTCATCTTCTAACTTTCAATTCTAATGCACATATATGTAATCAAATTTACGCAACGTATATTACTAGTCCATACTGCTTTAGCGCAATTACATCTGATTTACGTAAATTTTTAATAATGATATTTATGCAGCTTTTGGGAATCCTTCCCAGTGTGGGGTCCAAGATTTTATCATACACGATCTATTCCCAAAAAAGAAATATTTTTTTACACATTATTTTTCGTACTTTTGACGAATTTATTTACACACGAAATATTATGTGACATTCGATAAAACAGATAACATAATTCATATACAAGCCGATTAGCAGTTTAAGAAGAAGCTCAGATTTTGTGGTCAAAAAGTTTAAAAAAAATCTATGCCGACAAATACAGTACATGGAAAGTATTTCCACTATCAAACCACTTTCCTTTTCCACTTCATTCATTTCTTTGAGATAAGAGCAAAATCCTGCATACAGTTATTATTTTGTGTTATTTGTTTAATTTCATCAAAACTTAATAGAGATCCTTGTGCACCAGAGAGGTGTTAAATAAGCATAACACCATTTATTCTCCACCTTGTGTACGATTTAAAATTGTCTACCAGATTAAGAATATATTGAGACAAGTAAACAGTCGATGGCTCATTTGCTCATTGAGATAGGCATAATTAACATCACGCCAAAATGTATTTTTTAATTATTTTAGAGATTTATTTCAATTTAGTTTTTCCTAATTTTAATAACAGTATACCTCCAAAGTTTCCAAATATTTCTTCGGAAACCACTTTTTGCCAAATCTACTCCCAGTAATC
The DNA here is from genome assembly GCA_016617855.1 of Megalonaias nervosa. Classification (NCBI taxonomy): domain Eukaryota; kingdom Metazoa; phylum Mollusca; class Bivalvia; order Unionida; family Unionidae; genus Megalonaias; species Megalonaias nervosa. The sequence goes on from JAECUM010096212.1 coordinate 31,470, forward strand.
TAACATCAGCAACTGACCAGTTAATATCAATTTCAGGACATTAGAATTTTTTTTAAATTTATTTCCAATCCAAACAGCTTTTGATTTAAAAACATTGCAGTACAGACCTGATGTCTAGGCAACGTCATTTAAAATCTGCATGGTTGTCTTGAAGGACAAATGGGAACCTTCTAATAATAAAAAAGCATCATCAGCGTACTGCTCTAATTTGAACTTAATTTCTATAAAGAAAATGCTTGTGTTCTGTTTAGTTCTATTGCAAGAAGTTCAATTCCTTATTATAAATAAGCATGGTGCTAAAGGGTCTCCCTGGTGACAACCTCTCTCCAAATTGAAACATGAGGATAAATGTCCATTATTAATGACACAACTGTTTGGCTTGTTACAGAGTACTCGAAATCACTGAGAAATAGATTCCCCAAAGTTAAAAGATTTCAGGGCATTCTCCAGAAAGTCCCATTTGACCGTGTCAAAGGCGTTTTCAATGTACATCGGTAAGAGAAGACCAGATTCAGTTTTTCCTCACGATACTGCATCAGGCCATAAAAATTCTTGTATTTTCACCAATGAATTTCCCTTTCATAATACCCTTTTGATTGTCACTAATAATAGAATGGAGGACTTTCTTGACCCTAGAAGCATTTGACGCCGAAGCAATAATGTAATCTACATTAAGCTGTGAAAGTGGTCTCCAATTGTTAATGCATTTTCTGTCTATCTCTTCATTTGGAATGCAAGTAATGATTCTCTGAGACTGAAATCAAACTCTTTGATAAATGTTTGATCTGATTATTATCGAACTTATATAGCTATGCATGACACAATCAACAACATGAAAAGAACTTGGATGCACCTTGTGATACGCTCTGACACGTGCATCCAGGACATGTTTAAAAAGTGAGTAGTGTAGTACAATATCAGGCACCACTGGGTACATATACGATGTTGCCCAAAATAAAGACGCATGAGGTATTGGTATAGTTATAAAGTTTTATCATCAATACAGTGTAGAAACATATTTTAAAAAAATCCACAAAAAATAACATTTATTCATTAATTTTCTTTTGTTATCAAAAGATTAAAAGCCGTTATATACGACTTCTCCATCTATTTGTTGGACATGTCTATGTGTGTATAAAAGTTAATGAGACATGAAACGTATCTGCTTATACAACCACATACATACATACATACATACATACATACGTACGTACGTGCGTGCGTGCGTGCGTGCGTGCATGCATACATACATACATACATACACACACATTTATACATATATGCACATATACAATCACACTCGTATACACATATGACTGATGTATGACCAACATTATCGTCTTATACTCATTCTGTTCAAGAAAAAAGCACAACTATAGCGCAAGTCCAAATTAAACTGCAAGATGATGTGAAATTTCTTACAGATTATAGACTTTGTCCTTCTAAATTCACTTTTCTGACTCAGAAAATACAAATGCGAGAATGCAAGTTGTTCACATCTTTCCGTACAAAAGTTTTATACTTCCAGTTGTATCCAGAATCACAGTGTAAATTTTTTTTTACTTTTGGATTGGGGTTGATTGTTTTATTGATGTTGACAAGCAAAACTCTTGCATGAATGTTGAACATTTTGTAGGGACTTGATTAGGACAAGTCGACTTTGCTTGCTATGAATTAGTTGATTTCCCATAGGTTTCTAAATCGGACTAACAACAATCATGGAAAATTGAGATATTATATGTTGCTACAAGGAAGATGAAAAAAAAAAAAAAAATTACTAATATATTTCTTAAATTCATTAAGCTAGTTTTGCAATAATAGAGTCCCAGATAATTAAAACATTAAAAGTAACTTCCTAAACAGGCTTCGGTGGCCTAGTGGCTTGAGCGTCCGCCTCGCATGCGGGAGGTCGCGGGTTCTAACCCCGGCCGAGTCATACCAAAGACTTCTAAAAATGGTACTAACAGCTGCCTCGCTTGGAGTTCAGCATTAAGAGGTTAGTGTTAGAAATGGCTGGCCTGGTGACATGATAATGTGACTGGGTGTGACATGATATTACATGTCTGCGGCATGATGCCCCAGTGCTAGACATTACTATAACCTGCCACATGCAGACATCGTAACGATGTGACTGAATTGTTTTTCAAGCTACGTTAAAAATCCAGATCACACGCTCACACACAGATCACGAGAGAGTTAAGTTTACTAGGTTACTGAGCGATGAATGGCTGGTTGCACCACTACAGATGAAAGGTCACACACACACAGACACAGACACACACACACACACACACACACACACACATATATATATATATATATATATATATATAGAGAGAGAGAGAGAGAGAGAGAGAGAGAGAGATTGATATTGATGTATATATATATATATATATATATATATATATATATATATATATATATATATATATATATATATATATATAGATAGATAGATAGATAGATAGATAGATAGATAGATAGTGCAGTGAATATATAAAAGGATATTTTAGAATATGGCAAATATTGTCATAACATACTTGTCATTTTCCAGTTTGGATATTCCCTTGTTTTTTGTTGCCGCAATTAACATTGTAAATTAATGAATTTTGAAGGTTGCAGTTTACATTTTACATTGATATTGAAAGCTGCACTTTACGTAGTACGTTAAAGGCTTCATTGTATTCTTCTATTTTTTCCTTATTGCTGCAGATCATTTTTGAACAGCAGAATGGCAAATATGGATCAGCAGCTAAAAATGACCAAATCCATGGTACGATCCACATTAATAAGTAGCAAAGAGGGAATTCCAGGAAACAGACTTCTACGTGAGTAGCTATGTGCAAATGGATACAGAATATAAGCATGCGTAAACCTTAACCTTTTGTCACTAAAATGTGTCTGATAAGAATTGTATAATGTAACTAAAGGCATGTATATATTCACTGTCCACATTGTTTGGAGTGCATACATTCATTTTCCACATTGTCAAGAGTGCATAAATCCATTGTCTGTATTTATCAGTTAGAGATTTGTTCTTACAGATGAGCAGTCTTTGCAAGGTTGCTAGTGTAGCCAAGTAAATTGTGGTTTGTCACTCGAAAGGAAAGTAGTTGCCATTTTGGTGTTTAGTCGAGTGCTTTTAGAATTTGCCATTGAGTACAACATAGGTGTATTCTTTGTTGTTTGCATACACTAGGCAGCAGTGTATTAATCAAGGACTGAAACCAGTTGCCACTACGTTGGTAACAAAGCAATTGAATTTCATTGGCTGAAGAATAGGGCTTTCCAGAGAAATCCATCATTTTATCCAATTAATTGACTTGTAACTTTGACAAGAAAGACACAGGATTTTCCTAACAATATTTCTTGATGGATTGACCTCCAATTAAACTAAGGCAGAATGGAAAATGTTTAATGAAAAGTCAACAAAACAGACAAAATCTAACTTGACATTGACAGAGAATGCAATGACAATAGACATACATTCCTGGTAATGTGAATTCATATTCCTCGAGGAAAATGATATTCAAAGGAATGCATCTTAAAGCGTGTGTAAAAACGTAGTCCGTAAATAAAGATTTAACCAGTGGATTGTTGGCAAGATATGCCATCATAAGGAAAGACAAGTAACATATTAGAAAAGAGCAAAGCCCAATACATGCCACGAAAATTTTTATTATGAAAAGTTCAAATCGGAGAACAAATTTGATTGCGTTTGATACAGTGTGATCATTAAATACAAACCGAACATTGTAAGCAGCTGTTTACTGGCAATGGTTCAGTTTTGGCGTTTGGCACAACAGCACAACATACAACCAACCCATTTTGTAATGACACTTTTCTAAATGGATATTACGAAAGATTCAAGCTTATATTTGTGAGAGGAAAAACAATCCTCTAATATCGGCTATATGCCGAGTCCAACTGCAAATCTGTATCTACTGTTACATGTTATGCCAGCAAACACAAAATAGGTATAATTTGCTCTCCAAGTAATAAAGACAATTATTATTTCGAAGAGTTCTTCTTTCTTTTATACTTTCTTTCCTTCTGCCTTGGACAGAATCCATGATCAAGTAGATCCCTACAACTGAATTTGACGCGCTTTGCTGTGGCATTAGTAGTTTTTTTTTCTTCAGAATAGGATGATCATTCAACTTTGGCTGGAAATGAATAATGTGCCAAATTTAATTGTCAGCATGCGAATTCTGAAATATCTGAAGCAATTGGTGTAAAGTGCCTTGCCCAAAGACACCATGGTAGCTGACCTGGGCTGATAGTGTTAGGGTTTGAACCTGTGTCCTTTCGGTTATATTTCTGGTATCATAATGCTAACCTCTAATAGCAAGCCGTTATCATCAGTAAAACTAGTCGATTAAAGCTGACCGATATGTCAGTTTGAGTAATTCGTCCTTATTTGGAGCTACTGAATACAAACAAAATCTTAGCACTGACCAATCAGACAATCTCAATACATTGGGCATAAAATTGTGATCTTTAAGCTAAGATAGGTTTTCTGTCATTGTCACTTGTTAGGTGAAATCATTTTCAGTGGCTATTTGCAAGATAGAGATAAGGTGAAATTTAGTTTTATATGTTAAAGAGTCCCATTAAACCATCCCTTATGTCACTAGCTATTATTATAATTCTTTTCTGCAGGTGACTATGAAGAAATGACGGGAGAACCTCTTCCTTTCAAGTCCCTGGGATTCAGCTCCTTGAAGGAATTTATCCAATCCATTCCTGATGTAGTGGATGTCAGAAGGTAATAGTGCTATCAACACTGGATATTTTTCCTTTCATGTCATTTTAGCGGTAACAGTTTTAATGAATGGAAAAATAATTGTTTGTCCTTTCATCTTGTCATCTCATCTTCCTTAAAAGTTTGATACACCTTTTGATACACATTTTGTTTTCTTTCTTTTCTTCAGTACAAACTTTTGTCTTGCCTGCAAAGCAAAGTCAAAACATTCTGCCTTGCTGAAGTTATTATTGTTTGCGTAGGCATCAGTGTTAAGTTGTTGCATTTAGCTCTGAATTTCCGACACTGTTGCATGTGTATTTATGAAATTTTCACATGTATCTCAGTTTCAGCTTCGAATTGCATTACGTTAATAATATCAGAGTACTACCTGGTGAACGATTCAAATTATTTTTTCCAGGCTGTTTCAATAGACAAAGGGCAATAACGTTTGCCTATTATCTCCCCTCGGCACCAGCAGGTTTTGCTAATTGCTTTACTGGATAACTTTGTCCAGTTTAACCATTCACAATCCAAGCCACTCGCCCACTCTCTTCCATAGTCGTGTCGACAACAATAACCATGCAAGATCCTGATTGCGATCTCAATCAGTATTTGAATGTGTTCAAAGGAGAATATATAATACACAATAGTGTAAGTGAATTCCAATTCTTAAGTAAATTATTTTTCTCCGAGAATACGTACCCAAATCACATTACCTAAAAATCCTCCCAACCACCCACCATGCGAGCGTCATCGTTGGCATATCTCTCAACTAAAAACTAGCATTATTCAGATTACATCAATGCCATGTAAGGTCAAACGCAGAGCTGCCTTATTTTAGAGTTTCCAAATAAAACCAAACGTGACTATCAAAGGAAACAAAACACAATTTGACTCTCAGGACTAACAGATCCTAGGCGAAATTCCTAGCTGACTTGCAGTAAGAGCAAGTCGCAGGCAAAAATCTTGATACGATTCACAGCACTAGTAGGCCCCAAGGCACAAACCCCCAATTGACTCTCAGCAACAGAAGACCTTAAGTCAAAATCCGGTGTGATTTACAGAACTGGCAGTTCACACTGTCAATTTAAATATCAGGACTAGCAGATTCCAGAAGAAAAATCCCAATAGACCCTCACACTAGTATGTCCCAAGACACAAAGCCAAACTAATTGTCAGGACTACCATATCTTTGCCCACCACCCAAAAAACTGATTCACTCTTGTACAGATTTTGTGTATATGATAAGAGAATGTCAGGCTATGTGACCCAAGCATCAGATGAATCGATAATCATTAATTGGTAAATGTTCTTTTTTGCATAATAATATAGATTTCAGCATTTGTGGCATGTTTCATATGATTTTAAATGTACATTATGAAGCAGCTAATTTCAACCAGGCTGATCACAATTGTTGGTGTATTCATGCTTTTTTGTATAAAAGTGCAATTTTTAGTCAAGTCTGCATTTATGAAACCGCTACATAACGAACATCGGTGTATGTGTGTCTGCATATCTGTCCATACCCTAGATTATCCTCCATGTTAAATGTAGTTGATGGCCATTTTCTTGCTTCTTCAGAAATGCAGCAGGAGAGACAGTATTGCATGCAGTGGCAGATCAAAGCAATCAACACATCTTGAAGCTGGTCTCAAAGCAGAAGTCGAAAAAGACCAAGAAATTGAGTGTAAGGAAACATACTGCTTTTATTAGCTATACTGATGGAAGACCTCTAGATTTTGTAGTTCTGCATCTGATGTCCATTCAAGAGTCCATTGTCTGTATGCCTGACCATACATCATCCATTAGTAGTTGTTTGTTATCACTATTTAGTAGTGAAGTCACAAAACGTTGCATACAGTTTTGTTTTGTCTTTGTATCAGTATTTAGTGACTGGTCATCTCAATATTGGGTCTTTCAAGAAAAAGAATTCATATGACATGAGCATAGCCCTAAATGAAAATTGTACCAATCTGACATCCAGCATGGCCATCTTAATACTTCCATTACCAATTCTAACTTGTTGCACCTTGAGCAAGTCCAGCACCTTTACCCTACTTGAACAGTCAGTGTACCACATAATTTAAGAAATCTCCATATCTTGAGCTTGGCGGAGGAGGGAAGCAGTACATAACAAATTAAAAATCCTGAAATTGATCTTCGCATCTAATTGAGCCATTCTTGCCCAGTACTATGTAGTTCTTAGTGTATGTATATATACTATATACTGTTTAAATATAAGAAATACCTAACTATCCTTATTCTGAAATTTGTGCATTAAGAGATGCCAATGTTTATTTACCATTATATATATATATATATATATATATATATATATATATATATATATATATATATATATATATATATATAATGTTTAAACAAAAAAATACCTACTCTTATTTTAAAGCTAGTGCAATAGGACATGCCAATATTGTTTTGCCTTTTACATTGGTATTATTTTTGGATATTAATTGTAATCCTCAAAATACTCAGAGAGGAAACTTGGACGGGTCATGAGGGAAATTAATAAATTACGAGGGATTTAAAATCGATACAATACGTTGCATAATGAAATATTACCTTATATAACAAGTCAAAGGAGAAATGTATTAATGATTTCCTTTGATATATTTAATAACTCCATGTGCCGGAAAAAATACATATTTACTACTCTGGATCTTGATCTCATTTTACTTTTGCTACCTCTGTGTAAAGTTTATTTCTAATTCATTTTTCACCATTCCGGTGGCCTAAGTCGTTAGAGCATCTTCCTCTGATGTGGGAGGTCATGGGTTCAAACCCCAACCGCGTCATGTCAAAATTGTACTAGCAGATGCTTCACTAGGTGCTCAGCATTAAGAGGTTTGTGTTCGGACTGATTGGCCTGGTGTCTGGATAATGTGACTGGGTAGGACATGATGCTATATGTCTGTGGCATGGTGTCCTGGAACTTGTCATAACTATAAACTGCCGCACTGCAGACATGCTTGTGATATGAATGAGAAATGTTAAAGCTATATTAAAATTCCAAATTACACACACAATTTTTTCCTTTTGCTTTAACTGTTTCTTTTCAAAGGCATGACATTTTTTGTTTACATTATATGGCTCATTTATCCATAATGTTTTCTTCCAAAAATCCAAAAATCAGTCACTTTTATTATCAATACAATCTTGTAGACATCAGAATATTACACTAGTGGTAAACAGTAACTTTCATTATAAGTACACGTATGACCTTGTACATGTAAACATGTTACACTATTGGTTGACAGTAAGTTTTAAATGACGAATCTGCTAAAAACATCAGGTTACTTTCAATTCTGAATTGGAAAATTTGTTGTTTTGATAAAAATTAACTTTATTGTTGTCAGAGCCAATAATTTCCAAAAGCTGACAATGAAAATGGGTCTTGCAAAACTATGATTACGGCAACATGTTTACACAGTCTGGACATGTCTACCTGAGAGCCTGCAATCTGTTAATTACACTTAATTAGATTAGATTAGTGGAAGATAAGCATACCAATCAAGTCATGGCATGTCACAGCCTGACCTTGAACTCCATGTGCCAAACTCGTAAACACACTCACTTCTGTAGGTGTCTGTTATGAAGGTATGTCCTGATATGGGATATTGCTTTTGCATTACTAGTGGCTTCAGCAAGGTGTAACTAAGCAATGAACATTTTCAGAGCTCAATTTATCCAGAAAAATGCATCATTGCTGCAATAAAAGTATGGCTTGTTGACAAGGAAATCAACATGCAGGAGATATAATGGGGTATTGGGATATTTTTATGCTCAAGAAATATTTGAAAATCGAGTAAATAAAATAGAACTAAAATGTACAGTGGTATTGATAGAATGACAGTAATAATAAAAAAAGATCTGTGCATTCTAAAATAGCTTGTTTGCTGCAACATTTGTACATCTTAGTAAGGGTCAAAACAATTATTTTAATCAATAATTAATATGTATCACTATTTTCCCCGAGTGATTTAAAATTCCTGCTAGATATAAGGGATGTTGCAGGCAGTCCACTGCCATTATTGGAAACTTTGCATGCAATATAAATTTTAGTTGACTTAGGCTGTATACAATTATCCCAATTTTTCCATAAACCCCGAGTATAAATGTGAAATGGAGGACTGCATGTTTTCATGTATGTTTCGACCTTACTTGACCCCTGGCCCTGTGAAAAAGTAGATTTCAGTAGCAGATTTGAAGAAAGTTGTGGTGCGTAACATCTCAACAGAAATGATTGTAGAGGCTCATTCTGTATAAACATTGCTAGATAGAATCCTTGCATATATAACATCCAGAATTTCATAATGAAACCATAAAAACTAGTTTCCTTAGCCCAGATTGTACTTATTTGTCTCGAAAACACTACACATTTGCTATTTGTGTAACTGAGTCATCAAACTTTCTTTTCAGGAACCAAGGAAACTTTCATCAAGGACAGAAGAGACAGACTCCAAATATGGATCAAACAAACCAGCCCAACAGCATGCAGCATACATAAAGAAATCATCAGAATCGCCTCTCATTACAAGGCAACGCAAATCTGTATTTGAAAGACTGGGACCACTACCTAAGGTTCAAGAGCACGATTATGTTGGCTTGCCAATGTCTGCCAGTGTGCCACTCCAGAACATTACAGATTGTGAAGCTTTTGAAGAAATAATCTCACGATTTGCTCCAGTTATGCACATCACCCCAGAATCTCCTTGTCCTGTTGCAAGTGATAGTCAACAAGGGAAAACATTTGTGTACATTGATATGTACAGGGCTTACTGCCAGAAGAATGGATTGGCGCCAGGAGACTTCAAGACCTACAGAATTAAGGGGTCTGGCTTTGTCAGTATTATTGCATTCAATGGAGAGAATTATGGAAGTGAAGGTTAGTATCCAAGATGATATACAGTGTTAGTGAGAATTTCAATGTACAATTCTGATCATAAATAGGAATTAATTAACAAACATTAAATTAAAATCATTGAATAAGTGTAATGTCATTTGACACACCATATATACTCTCTTACAATTCAGTTAAACTGCAAACAACATTGACCATGATCTATGATCACATAATGCATCGGGAGATCAGGGTCTGTGCTTGTCCTGTTAGCTACTGCTAACTGTTTAGGCACATTATGCTGTTGCAGAACTGTGACTGTGCAGTTTGCAGTTGGACTTAACTGAAAAGCGAATACGGCTTATAACTGGCTAAAAATGGTACATGTGTACGCAATAATTCGTCTGTAATATAGCAAAGATGTATTTGTGGAAATTTATAGAAAGCCAGAATTTGTTTCAATTTATGGTTTGATTCCTTTTACTCATAGTTGGACCCGAGAATGAGTGTCCCAGGTAGCCTACATTGCATGCCTTAACCTATCACTGCCATCACATCTCTGTCAGAGTCTGTTTGTGTCATAGACATGGCCAAATGTGAGTATCCGAGAAAGCTTGCCAGAAGCTTCGTGTGGGCGTGTGATTCTTACTGGGGATTTTCCAGGTTTTTTCTCAACTTGTTGTACTGGCCATCATATATGCCCTACCTTGTAGTTTGTCAAATTGGTTAAAGCAAGTTTCACGTTTATTGGACTTGCATGCTGCATTTGGGGCATACATGATTTACAAACACAAAGTTAGTTACTCAGTGAAATGTCTGCCCTTATACTATTTTCTGTGATAGCAATTGCATATAAGCACCAATACATTTTATATATGAGTGAAATTTCTCATTGGATTTGCAATTATTATTGAGAAACAAGCTTTTGTTTATTAATTTGGAAAAAATCGTAAGAATCATTTTTGTCTAAATTCTAAAGTATACATTAGTTTTGTTTTCATTTTTAGATTTTTTTCCTACGGAAAAGGAAGCAGAGGATGCAGCGGCAAAGTCAGCTGTACAGAGTCTTCGACTAAATAAATGTAAATATTTCTTTATCTCTGCATTTGTATGCTATCTGTCCATATTTCTACTGCAAATTCAATATATTTGTGGTAACGTAAATGTTTTATTTTTATGGTGTGCCACAAATTTAAATATCTGACATAAAGTATGTTGGACATATATACCCACAAAATAAATTAATGCACTATTCTATTCATTCAACTCTATAATTATCAGTCGGTCTATTTGTCTGTCTGTTTTTCTTTCAACAGTCCGAAGTTGCTTGCATGTTGACACGACTGTTAGTGTGTGTGTTGAAATTATAATACTTGTTTTCTAATTCTGGTCGACGGAGAGGGTATGTACATTGTTAACTCTGCAAGTCAAATCTAAAGCTATCTGAAAACAGGTTTTGTATAATAACAGATCAGCGAGATCGGAGCAAATGGCTTAAATTTCTCTCATTTGACCAATGTTAAGAATCTGGACACAATCACTTCTGGAAACAGGATGAGATTTTGCTCTCTTCAATCAAAATTGACTTGGAACTTTTAGAGATCTTTATCATGACATATCTTCTGCCATGATGCCAGAATGTATTTGATATCATGCAGTGGTAGCCTTTGAGGTTAAAATATGTTTCAGGTTTGCCGACCATCCATGATTCTGAATTGCTGACTCAATCACTCCCCCCCCCCCCCGTGTTTATGGTTAAACAAAAGCAGAAAAAAGGAAACAAAATTACTTGCCCACAACAATATCTACCATTAAAGAAGTTCTAATTTTGGTAATTATCCTCCAACCAATGGAGTTTATTTGGCAAGGGATACAGGGATGAGTTTTATCATTACATCCCACCATCCATTATTTGTTTCTGTGTCATAACATCCAGACATTTCAAGAGATCTGATACACATATTAGTTACCATATCTAAATTAAGATAGTTGTCAATTGTTTTTGTTTCCGTCCATCCATTATTCTCATTTTCATTTTGGTACTGTTCTTAATGCCTGGTCTTTTGACCCAACATCAGGGCACGCAATTGCACGATTCACAAAATTTGTATGTATTCATCCACTTTGAAAGTGGCATTGCATGAGAACTCCCACAAATTAATTTCAAGTCATGCATACCAAAATATTCCTTGCACAGAATACAAACTTACTGAGCCATTCACTCCTTTAGTGCTGGCTGAAATGGAAGAAATCTTCATTCATCTTTAAATGAATGATTATCATTTCCTTTTGAAAGTATTATCATACAGCATCTTAAAATCTTTGACAAATCCTATTGTCTCCATCTATATCAACCATTTTGGTGGGGTGCGTGGATGTATAGAACTAATTCTTTTTGTCATTCTGGTATATAATATCTGTTTTCTCTGCTCTTCTCTATCCAGATGGTGCAAAGGACAGAAGAGTTGTTGACCATCAGGAATAGAATGAAACAGGTGAGTCAGAATTAGTTGCCATTAGGGTTGGGGTGGATAGGGATTTTGGATAGAATATCACAGTAGTTCAGCTACTCATTTTGTTCCTCTTTGGTTCCAGGTATGGTACCTACTACGGGTATGTGCTGGGAGGTACTGGTGGGTGCTTTTTAAGATGATTTGAGCTTGCCTTTATCTCCGAAGGACTCATTAAGCTCCCATACTTGGCCGCAAAGAATTCCTCTGATAAATCGTTAGTACCAACTAAACAGTCAGCCTGCAACAATAATATTTACTTTCCTTATTGTTATTTGGGATGCAGATAAGGAACATCGTTTACTTTATTTCTCAGAGACTATGTACTGTAAATTATGATGTGTTTTATTATTTCATTTTGAAGTCAAAGTTATGTTAAACTATAAATTGGAGATTACAAACATTTGAGGTAGGTCTGCTAAGAAGTTCTCGTGTTTTACAATATTAAGCTTCATCATCAATGTTAGACAGAGGGCTATCAAGGGCAATTTCATTTTGCTTTGATATGCTGAGAAAGGTAAGTTAACTGGTCTATCCCTAACTTTACCACAACCCTCCCCCATTTGTTTTCATTGCATACAATGAGATATCTGCTCCTATCTATAAATTATTCTATCGGTATAAAATGTTCTTATTTTGTATATGTATGTAGTCAACATTGTTGCGATTTGAATTGTTGTTGATTTGCAGTACTTTTATTGAAGAACCCTTGGCTAAAACAACATTACGATTTTTACCTATAAGATTTTTCAAAGAATTTACATGTTGACTTCTGATACACTGAATGATACATCCCTGAATAATATAGTGTTATCTCTACAATGAGCAAATAGTTATATAAAATATGTTTTGCATTCAATATTAGTAAAGATACTTAAAATTAACCTGTTAAGTGCTTAATCATACAGGAAAGTACTAGCATGACAGTTGATCGTCAGTTGCCTTAGTTATTCGTTTCCCAGGCTGGCATCTGATACCGTTAAGCAAAAGACTGTAATAATCTTGTGGATTCAGAACCAAACAAAATAAATTTCTTTTACTGTTAAAAGAGAATTTCTTCCATTTGTTATTATAAATTATAATCTTCATCATTTAATAATGAGCACCCTTAAACATAGTCATTTAGCAAATGACATATTAAATACTAATTTTCATTATAGTTGTGGATTTGAATTTTAAGATGAGGTCATGGAAAACTAGCTGACCTAATTCCTGATTGGCTGCCTGATAAAATACTTGTTGAAAAGTTAGCGATTTCAAACTGATATTTGAACCGTTTAACATTCCACTCACTTTTTCATATAATTGACGTTTTATTGAAAATTATTTATCCTAGCATAACATTCAATCTTTGAGGAGTCAAATAGTTATAGTCAATTTAGTTGTATGGATTTAATATATTCATTTCAATCATTCACTGGAATTACAAAGTGCTCAGCCTTTAGGATTTAATAGCTGTTTTAGAATTAGTATTAATTCATTTGAAGTCACTTTGGATTATATCATTGTAATACATTAAGACTATTGGCAAATTAGCACAACAGACTGAACTCCATTAGGATTACCATTGAAACATGATACTTTTGAACATGGTCTAGAACTTTCAGGACTATATTTAATTACATTCAACAAACTGTATTTTTAATGTTTCACTTCCTGTTTTAGGGAATAAATTATTTGTTCAGTTTTAAAAAACTTTTCATTCTTTCCTGTTACTTAGTTTAAGACCATATTGTCATAACATAACTTGCATAACAATATATATACTCACTTGTAAGTAAAGCCCAATTTACAAGCTATTTAAACAAAATGGAATAGCTGTAAATTTTGGGACACTAAGTCTTGGGACGCACATAATTATTTTGATTGCTGTTTTGACACTCAGTATCAAAACTATCTTCATTTATATGCTTATTACATCTTTTGGTAGGTGTTTCCGAAATATTTTTAATATGAGAGAGGTTGGATTTAATATTTCCTTCTCCACACTTAATTGGTCATTCTTCAGCGTGATAATAAAAAATAACATAAATATTCTCTTTGTGAATTAAATAACTTTTCATTTCTTTGCAGCTCAACATCTAAATACAGGGTTCCTGCCACAAAGTTGGAAGTTTTGACATGAAATCACAATTTAGTAAACAGAAATTGCCACTTTAGAATTAAATTATGATAAGATAGTTATCTTCAATTTGTATATCTTTAAAATTAATGACAAAGAATAAACAAACAGAAAAAAATAACTTACATTGAATGCTTCAACAATTCTACAAAGGAATTCAGTCGCATGGAGAAAGTTCTTGAAAAATTCTTCATTCACTCTATCAAACTGTACAGGTTGTCCACTTATTTATTATTACAGTAAATCTATATTTCTATGGTGTAAATTATATATGTTGCAACATTAAATTTTGGATGCCAATATTTTTGTACTTTCTGAATAATTCTGATCAATTCTGAGCAGTATCATACAGTTCATGAAGTATTATTAGATTGTGAAATCAAAGAGTGGGAGAGAAGGAACTGGGACAGAGTTCTCACAAAATGTTTATGATTATTTTATTTTTCAAATAAAGTGATATGTACAGATCGACTGTTTGTTCATTGCAATGTCAATATTCAGAATAGACGGATATTGTAAACAAATGCCATGAACTGGTTTTCTTTTCTGCAAACTAATTTAAATTTTACATCCTTTTGCCTATACTAAACATGAACATTTTAAATAAGTCAGAGTCTAACCTAGAAAATATGCTACACACAAAAAACTGCACCAAACGTTTTTAATACATTTAATTGAAAACATGGTTTCTGGAACAACAGAAGTTTAAATGTTTTCTAGACTTTTTAGTCATTTTAAAAATTTTCCAGACCTGTTCAAGGCCTGGAAAATCAATTTTCAGATTTAAGCCTTTTTCCAGAATTACACACTCGCGTGGAAACCTTGTAAATATGAGGAGGTTGTTCTTTCATGGTGACATTTGGTTTGCTTTTGTAATTGATGCTTGCCAAGAAATGGCCGATACAATCTGTGAATGGTTTCATCAAAGCCTAGAATCTAAAGATGAGCTGTTGTTATGAGAAGCAAGTTCTTGAAATAAAATCAAATTATTATTACATTTTGTGTGAATTTTGTAAATAACTCATTTATATCAGCAACAAAAGATATCTTTTGTGTGGTTTTGTACATATCGGAACCGTCTAAGACCAGTAATAGTAAAGGCATTGGTGATGTTAACGTTTTCTTACTTAATTTGCAGTAATCTTATATGGACTTTTCTCTTCATAGTACCTGAACCATAACAAGATTCAAAAGAGCCATGTTCACTCATAATGATACGAGTGTTATGGAACAAAATGTTTATGTTGATAGTTGCATGTCATGAAGGTTAGATGAAAGACCAAATAGTTACAGCAGTTTTAATTTGTATGAATTACCATAACATCGCGAAAATCTTCCAGTTTTCTAACAAACCGATCTAATGTAAGATTGAGCCATAGAGATGCAGTTAGGGAAAAATTAACAGAAAGCTTTGTCTGGAAAATTTGTAAAGTTCTGAGATCAGAGTTATTATACAGAAGATGGAACCTATGCAATCACAGACTTGATGAAGAATATACAATACTAATGGGAACCTAACCTAACAAACTTGTTTGGTGGATTATTAGTCACATGGTTCTGATGACTGCTGTGACATATACTGAATGGGAACCCATAGGCCAGGCATGTAAAAATTCCTCCAAGGCGTGGGCCCTATAGTGATTTCTAAGTGTACTAGTGTTTTTAAATGTAACCAGATTAAACCAAGTATTGGGCCATGGGTTGTACATACCTGCCATAATCCTTGGAGAGTTTGGATGGTGTCGTCTTTTAATATGTCACCTAATTATTTTTCTATCCTAATTTTTTATATTGTACGTCTTGCCAGAAGTTGTAGCAGAGTGAATAAACAAGTTATAAACAGACATTAAAGTATTGTTTTTGTTTACCACACTTTTGAGATATTTACTGTAATCCATGTGCAGTATAAACTGGGTACAATCTCTGTATAAATTAAATAAGGACTTTCACCTACATGTGAAAGGCAGTCTGAACACTGATATACCTAGATCATTACCAAAAGCTGAAAGGCAATTTAAACATGGCTAAAGGCAATTTGAACATGGCTATACCTAGATCATTACCAATAGGTGAAAGACAATTTGAACACTGATTCACCTAGATCATTCATGATGGTAGGTGAAAGGCAATTGGAACACTGATACACCTAGATCATTGCCAGTAGGTGAAAGGCAATTTCAACACTGATAAACTTAGATCATTACCTGTAGGCGAAAGAAAATTGGAAGACTGATATATCTTATTATTAACACAAGTCGAAAGGCAATTGAACCACTCATATGCCTAGATCATTACCAATAGCTGAAAGACAATTTGAATACTGAAATACCTAGATCATAACAGTGGGTGAAATGCTATTGCGACACTGATATAACCTAGATAATTACCAGTAGGAGAAATGCAATTGGTACGCTGATATACCTAAATCATTACCAGTAGGAAGAAAGCAATCTGAACACTGAATTACCTAGATCATGAACAAATAGCCAAAAGACAACTGGAACACTGATATATCAAGATTATTAACAGGTGAAAGGCAATCTGAACACTGATGTATCTAGATCGTTACCAGTAGGTGAAAGGCAATTTGAACACTGATATACCCTGATCATTGCCAATAGATAAAAGACAATTTGAACAATGATTTACCTACATCATTATGGTAAGTGAAAGGCAATTGGAACATCTGTACACCTAGATCATAATCAATAGGTGAAATACAATTTGAAGACGGATTCACCTTGATCATTACTGTTAGATGAAAGGAAAGTGGAGCATTAATATATCAAGATCATTATCAAAAGGTGAAAGGTAACTGGAACACTCATATACCCAGATCATTACCAGTAGGTGAAAGGCAATTTAAGCATTACATACCTAGATGATTACCAGTATGTGAAAGGCAATTTGAACACTGATATACTTATATCATTAACAATAGATTAAAGACAATTTGAACAATGATTTACATACATCATTATGGTAGGTGAATGGCAATTAAAACACCTATACTCCTAGACCATAATCAATAGGCGAAATACAATTTGAAGACTGATTCACCTTGATCATTACTAGTAGGAAAAAGGAAAGTGGAGCACAGACATACCAAGATCATTATCAAAAGGAGAAAGGTAATTGGAACACCCATATACCCAGATCATTACCAGTAGGTGAAAGGTAATTTGAACACTGACATATCTAGATCATTAACCAATAGGCAAAAGACAATTTGAACACTGATTTATCTCGATCAATGTGGCAGGTGAAAGGAAATTGGAGCACTGATATACCTAGATGATTATCAATAGGTGAAATGTAATTAGACCACCGATTTACCTTGATTATTACCAGTAGGTGAAATATAACTGGAACACTGATATACCTAGATCATTACCAATATTTTGAAAGACAATCAGAGCACGATTTATCTAGATCATTGTCGTAGTTGAATGGCTATTAAGACAATGATATACCAAGATCATTACCAGTAGGAGCAAGAAAATTGGTACACTCATATACTTAAATCATTACCAGTAGGTGAAACAGTCTGAGCACTGAATTACATAGATCATTACCAGTAGGTGAAAGGAATATTGGAACACTGATATATCTAGATCAGGAACAAATAGGCGAAAGGCAATTGCAACAGTGATATATCAAGTTCGTTAACAATAGGTGAAAGGCAACTTGAACTCTGATGTATCTAGATGATTACAGGTAGGTGAAAGAGAATTTGAAGAAGACATACCTAGATTATTATCAATAGGTAAAATATAATTTCAACACTGATTTACCTAGATCATTACCGGTAAGTGAAAGGTAATTGGAACACTGCTATACACAGATCATTACCAATAGGTGAAAGGTAATTGGAACACTTGATATACCTATATCATTACCAATACACAAAAGATAAGTTGAGCACTGATATACCTAGATTACTACTGCAGAAGAACGGCAATTGGAACACTGATATACCTGGTTGCCAGTAGGTAAAAACAGTCTGAACATTGATATACTAACATCATTACAATAGGTGACACGGAATTGGAACACTGATACACATAGATCATTACTAGTAGGGGAAAGACAGTTGTAACACTGATTTACCTAGATCATTACCAGTAGGTGAAAGGTAATTGGAACACTGATATACCTAGATTATTACCAATAGGTGAAAGGTAATTGGAATACTGATATACCGAAATAATTTCCAGTAAGTGAAAGACAATTTAAATACTGATTTACCTAGATCATTATGGTAGGTGAAAGGCAATTGGAACACTGATATTCCTAGATTATTTCTATTACGTGAAAGACAATCTGAACCCTGATTTACCTAGATCATTACGGTAGGTGAAAGGTTATTTGAACACTGATATACCTAGATCATTACCAGTAGGAGAAAGGCAACTAGAAAACTGATTAATCTAGACTACAACAGGAGAAAGGCAATTGAAACAATCACCTACCTAGATCATTACAGTCAGTGAATGGCAATTGGAACACTGATCTAGTATCTGATTGTAAGTCATTTAGGAAAGCACACCAAAGTGCATGTATTGCAAAAGTGACTGAATAATGACCAATCATAAATCATGCCAATTAGGTGCCCTGAGTCACATTAGAAAGTTTAGGAAATATGTCTAAAGCCATCTGTACAAATAGAAATTTGTACCAATGCAAAATAAAAATGTTGGTATTTTTGTATCACTATCGCTTGAGAATTTACCGACTTTCATATCCTTGCTATGTGCCTCTAGTCATGCTGCTGTGTGATAGTATCACATACGTCGATGCTGATACTACAGATGTGAAGCACATAATTCAAGCTATACAATAGTATATAATATGTGTAGGTATGTTATTAACCGCGTCTTCATTTGTCTGTCCGTGCGCCTAATGCCTGCCTTTTGCGAACGTTACCGATCTTCATCTCTTGCTACATGCCTCTACCCATGCCGTTTTGCGATGGTGCCATATATTACGATGCTAATACTACAGATCTGAAGTATATAATTCAAGCTACACAACATTATATAATACGTGTAGGTATCTTATTAAGTACGTATTGATTTGTCTGTCCGTGCACCTAATGCAAACAAAAATTTGTACAAATGCTAAAGAAAAACGTTGGTATTTTTTTTATCACTATTGCTTGCGAATTTACCGACTGTCTTATTCTTGCTACATGCAATAACCCATGATGTTTTGTGATAGTACCACATATGTCGATGCTAATGCTATAGTTGTGATAGAAAAATCTTGCGTTGAAATACACCAACGATACTGATGTTATCGAACGATTACTCAGTAATTGCTTCGCCGTTCCATCAGTTGCTGCCCACATTGCTCAGAAGGAAAATTCATGGAAACCAGCAGGGTTGGAGTTTCTTGAAGATGACCAACACAGTTGTGTGGAATACGGACACGGCGGATTGTGGAATACTAAAACCATTATAAGGATGTTATCTCAGTTGATATGGTTGCATGTTATCCTGGAAGTTTTCTTTGAATGAAAGAGTGTTCTGAGTAGCTCAAAACGATTTGGGCATCCAACACACGAGATGACCAGAGTTGCGATAAATGGACCCTTGCCAGATTTTTGACTTAACTGGATTCGCATGCATTGAGTCATTCGAGTTTGTATCGAAAATTCTTCATCCGGTTGTCGCTGTTTAGTTTGGAAAACATTTTAGCGAACGCGTTTAGGTTCCAGTAGTGTCATTACGATATATACTTGATGTAGAAATAATGATATCGTTGGTTGTAAGTGAAGCAATTATATCATATCGTCCGCAGAAACAAGTATCGCTACCACAACAGAAGAAATATTGCCCTGATGAAAATTCGGACAATACCGATCACGAAAATAAACTTGCAAAAGATCTTGGCAGGAAATTAAATGGTAAATGTACAGAAGGAGGATCATGTGATCATAAACGAAATTTACAAGATTAATCATCGACGATGCTGAACTTTATTTTATAATTGCTGATATAACAGAGAGAGGCACATTTATATGTAGGAATAATGCTTGCTTATCGGACGGAACTAAATTAGGTACAATTGTAAGTTACACCGATTCTGACTCGCCACACTTTACTCATTTAAGTTCTTCGATGCTCGTTTACGTTTCGATACACTTATTATCGATGATAAACAGATTTCCTGATACCGCGGTTAGCATTGCCACATATTCCTTTTATATCAATAAAAAATACAGTATTTCTAAAACAATTTACATATCGGCGCTGATGCATCGTGGGGCGAATGGAGAATAAAGCGAGAAAAGATACTTAGTTATTCTGAATCTGCCAACATTGAATCTAAGGAAACCTATTATAAAACTAAACAGATGTCAAAACATTTATCGGCACCATCGGTGGCCAGACATAAAATAATTTTTCTCAATAGACCTGGAGGTTCTTGTAAAACAACACGTGCAATTGAATTATTCCGGAATTTTGATATTGTTGTTTTGACGCCCACACATTGACTCGCCAGAGAAATGAGCGAATGAGGAGTTAAGTCTCATACTTATCACAGCTTCTTTCAGTGGAAAGGAGATGCATGGACACCTGAACGAATGGGTGAGAAATATATTCCGAAGATCATTATCTGGGATGAGATATGCACGGTATCCGTTGACGTATTAAAAATGTTTCTTGATTGATTGTTGGCTCGAATTACTGCTCTTATCATGTGTGGTGATCATGGTCAACCAAGACCCTTTGTTGGATCATCTCCGCATGAATGGCTGAAAAAGTTCGTAGATTATAATGAGGAAATAATTGATGAGCATAGAGCTTTTGACGAACCGCTGAAAGAGTTTAAAAAATTAATCAAACTACAACCAAATAATGCGTGAAGTAATTTCAGAGACTGTGATAAGTGATTTTTGGAATTTGTGGCGGCCTGCTGATTTGATAGTTGCAAGTCGGTATATAGTTCGTGATTCACTTCAACAGCAATTATTTCTGTCACATACAGAAAATTTTTCAGATTTACCTGTGCCGTTGTGTTATCTACCAGCAGATACATGCAAACAAAACATTTAAGTTGAGATTCCTGGAATTAATGAGAAATAAAAACTTGTATTAAATAATATTATGGATTTTTCCTGTGAGTGCTGTTGAGAGCACCTTAACGATGGATAAATCTCCGTGGACTCTAGGATATGCTATAACGATTCATTCGTCACAAGGATTAACTATTTCTGATACAAATATCTGGATTGTCAATGATCGGATTGAATGGTCAAATTTAGTTTATCTTGCCGTGTCGAGAGTTAGAAGAATGTCTCAGCTACGGAGGATTATCACAGACTGCTCAATGACTCAGGAAACCACTGCTGGCAATAGTGATACGGTAAGGAAAAAAGTAGCTGGTTATCGGCGATCTGAGAAGAAAAGTAAGCGTGACTTGGAGCTTGATACTGAATTTATCATGACGCTGAAACAACAACAAAATAGTCACTGCGCTTGCTGTAACACGATAATGTTGTGGCAGTATTCTTCTAATGACCCATAGCAATTTACCGTGGAGATAATTAATAGCAGTCTCGGCCATACACGCGAAGATGTGAAGTTGACCTGTCTTGAGTGTAATCGACGTAGGGGCGCTTGTGTCCTGCCTTCACAAAAGTGAAGGCGGTGGTAATTGTGTATCTTCAGGAATTACTTGTAATTGTTCTCGTATAAATCCACGCTTAGGAGATGTTGAATCTAGTCTGTAGATTGCAGGTCTACCTGTGGATCTTCACAATCTGGAAATTGTATGCGTGGTTACACTCCGGACTGGGTCAGTAGCTCGTTTTTACCACCTTCAAGTTCACCAGGTTCATATAAATATCTGACAGTTACATTACCTAGTACTGGTTGTGTTGAGGAAGAGTCACGTCGTTGTACTGGTACATGTTTTTATGTGATTGCACTGATGGGTTTGAAAGAATATCCACGAGTAATTTCATTATTTAACGCAGCTATCACACTTGGTAACCTTGCAACCCATTCACGAGATCTCTTATCCCTGGACTTAAGGTCGGTGGATATTTCCTTTGCATATTGATATCCAAACAATCGCTGAGCAAGTGTTCGATTAAATCGCTCAACGATTGCCTGATCACGATGAACTGCGGCGTGTCCTAGTCTGATTTTGACGTTATGTTGTTTCATTAGAGATGTTACTGCACCAAGAAATTCTTTGCCAGGATCAACCTGTAGCAGTTGTGGCCATCGCAAGGGTCCTCGTTGATAAATTCGCTCACAAGCACATGCAATTTCAGTTGCTCTTTTAGTTCATAATGGTTCTGCTTCTTTATATCTACTTGCAACGTCAACTACAGTTAAGGCGTATTTATATGTGCGCGATTGACGTCTACCATCTTTAATAGTATCATGTGGTAAAAAACAAAATATCTGCCTGATGAACTTCATTGGGAGTGCTGACATCAAAATGTGTGTACTTATTTTGTTTTTGGTGGTGGTAGATAAATTTGCCATGTTGCCTGTCGTGCTTACCAATCTGCAGAAACAAAACGTGCGACACCTACCTCATCAGCAAGTTTTCTAATCGTTGCTCTACCCCTCCAATATCCTCTTGGGTTATAATAAATCGATTCCATTATAATAATTATCTGCGATTAATTACCAGCCCCTAGCACTAGCTTACCTCTCATTGCAGATCTTTCCAACCAATTAGCTAGTGATACTCTGAGAGATTTATTTTGTACAGATTTTATCGTGTGTATCAACTTCACGACAGCAATATGCCGTTGTTGTAGATCTGGATTTTTATACTCGACATCATGAACGTTGCACGCTTGATCAATGGCATTTATTGGATACTCTCCAGGTCATGGTTGGTCTCATTCGTGAAGTTGGCTATCAAGTCGGGTTCCAGGACCACAGTAATTGTATCCATGAAGATGCTTCTTGCCAGGATACTTAGCTCATGGAGCTCCTGGTAATTTTGCGAGTGAAGCAGCAATATCATCACCATTAACATTAGTCAAGTGAGAGATAAATCTGTATTTGCTTGTACCACATTTCACACACTTGCCTGTATTTCTTCATCGTTATTGTTCTTAATCCACTGGTGGAGGTGGTTGCTCTGCATCGAACACAATGTAAATTCATATAATTATTATATATTTCTACAGCATGGACAGCCAGTCAAGCATCATCCATGGCTACGAAATTCTATCAGAGCAATTATCATAGGTCCATCTGGGTCTGGTAAAACGCAATTATTACTTAATCTGATAATGAGATGGCTTTAGCTGGATACGTTGTATTTAGTGGCACCATCTGTAGATGATCAGTGATGCTTCAACGTGCTTAAAGATTTTAATGAAAATGCAAAATTGTTGGATGAGGACGGCAATGATAGTACTGATTTTATTACAGATATTAATGAAGCTCCATCTGTGGATAATCTCGATAGATGTATTAATAATCTCGTAGTATACGATGATGTGATGAGGGACAAGCAATCAAATCCAGCTCGGATATTTTCCAGAGGCAGACACAGAAACACCGATATTATACATGCTACTCAGTGATATACACAAATACCTAAAGTGATCAGAGATAACTGCAATCTTCTGGTTGTGTTTAATGGTGTTGATATTCACAAGTTAAGAAACATCCACCATACTTGGTGTTCAGGGGATATGGATATAATTACATTCATAAATTTCTTTTCAAAAGCGAAAGCGATTCCTCATGGATTTATCACGATAAATTTACACGACTGCCATTTGCGATATCGTATAGGTCTCGATACAATTTTTGGTTAAGAGACAGCAGCAGAGAATGTGACGACAAAGAGTGAGCGTCCGGGTTGGTAACCGAGAAAGCAAACCCAATTCGGTCGGTTAGAGGCCGTGATGACCTTTCCGTAGGAATCTTTATTTTCGCGAATGGACTTTTCTAAAAGTTATAGGATTCACCCTCCCTGCTGTTCACATCAATCATAAACAACCACCGTTTTGG
This sequence comes from Megalonaias nervosa, assembly GCA_016617855.1. NCBI lineage: Eukaryota > Metazoa > Mollusca > Bivalvia > Unionida > Unionidae > Megalonaias > Megalonaias nervosa. The sequence continues at coordinate 55,708 of JAECUM010096212.1, forward strand.
ACAAATTTGATATCAATTTATACAATTTCTCATCACTCTAAAGCCATATGTGCCAATATACATTTTGGACAAATGCAAGATAAAACGTTGGCATTTTTATATCACTATCGCTTGCGAATTTACCGATTTGCATATCCTTCCTGCATGCCTCTACCCATGCCGTTTTGTGTTCGTACGACATACGTCGATCCTAATGCCATCCATTTGAAGCATAGGATTCAGGCTATACAATAGTATGTAACAAGCGTAGGTCTTCTATGAAATACGTCTTCATTTGTCTGTCCGTACGACTTATGCATTTCAACACTAACGTTACCGATTTTCATATCCTTGCTTCATCCCTCTACCCATGCGGTTTTGCGATGTTGTCAAATATTTGGATGCTAATACTATAGATGTCAATCCGTGAATTCAAGATATACAACAGTATATAATATGTGTAGGTATCTTATTAAGTACGTCTTCATTTGTCTCTCCTTGCCTTGCCCCTCATGCATTCCTATACAAATTTTTCCGATAGGCAAATAAGCCATACCAATAGTAAACAACCACCTATTTGAACAAAGCTGATACCAATTTATAAGTTTCTCATCACTCTAAATCCATATGTGCTAAAAGAAATTTGTATAAACGCAAAATAAAAATGTTGGCAGTTTTCTAATCGGTATCGCTTGCGAATTAACCGATTTTCACATCCTCGCAACGCGCCTCTACCCATGCCGTTTTGTAATTGTACCACATACCTGGATGGTATTACTATAGATGTGAAGCATAGAATTCAAGCTATACAACACTATATAACATATGTAGGTGTCTTATTAAGTACGTCTTCATTTGTCTGTCGGTGCTCCTAGTCCCTTCTTGAAATCTTTAACCAACTTCTTATCTTGCTATATGCCTCGACCCATGCCGTTTTGCGATGGTGCCACATATTTCGATGCTAATACTATATATGTGAAGCATGGAATTGAACCTAAACAACAGTATATAATATGTGTAGGTTTCTTATCAACAACGTCTACATTTGACTGTCCGTGCGCCTAAAGCTTTCCTATGCAAACGTTTTCCGTATAGGCAAATAAGTCATCCCAAGCGTGAACAACCGCCGATTTGGAGAAATTGGATACCAATTTATAAGTTTCTCATCACTCTAAAGTAATCTGTGTCAATAGAAATTTGTTCAAATGCAAATTACAAAGTTGGTATTTTTAAATCAGTATCGCTTGCGTATTTACCGATTTTCATATCCTGGCTACGTGCCTTTACCCACGCCGTTTTGTGATGGTACCACTATCTACGATGGTAGTTCTATATATTTGAAGCATATAATTCAAGCTATACAACACTATATGATATGTGTAAGTATCTTATTCAGTACGTCTTCATTTGTCTGTTTGTGCGCCTAATTCATTCCTATACGAACGTTTCCCGTATAGGAAAATAAGCCGTAACAGTCGTAAACAACCACGGATTTGGCAAATTTGATATGAGTTTATAAGTTTCTCATCACTCTAAAGCCATCTTTGCCAATAGAAATTTGTTCAAATGCAAAATAAAAAAGTTCGTATTTTTTAATCAGTATCGCTTCCGAATTTCCCGATTTTCATATCCTTGCTACGTACCTCTACCCATACTACTTCTGTAATATTACCACATCTGTCGATGCTAATACTATAGATGAGAAGCATAGAATTCAAGCTATACGACATTATTGATACGTGTAGATATCTTATTAAGTATGTCTTCCATTGTCAGTCCGTTAGGCTGATGCATTTAAATACGAACGTTACCGATCTTCATATCCTTGCTACATGCCTCTACCCATGCGGTTTTGCGATGGTTCCACATATTTTGATGCTAATACTATAGATCTTAAGCCTAGAATTCAAGTTATACAACAGTATATAATATT
>JAECUM010096213.1:0-15860 GCA_016617855.1 Megalonaias nervosa
GTCAGCTGGCGTTGACAACATGCCAGCAGAGCTCATTCAAGCAGGAGGAGAAGAGATAGTCACAGTCCTGACAACAATCTGCAACAAGATATGGCAGACAGGAGAATGGCCCACCACATGGACTCAACCTTGGTCATCGTGCTCCCCAAGAAAGGAAACCTATAGCTATGCAAAAACGACAGAACCATCAGTCTGATCAGTCACCAGAGCAAAGTCATGCTGAAGATAATTCTCAACAGATTAAAGCCTCAAGCAGAGAAATTATTGCTGAAGAGCAGGCAGGCTTCCGAGCAGGAAGGATCACCACAGAATAAATCTTCAATCTCAGACTACTTTGCGAGAAATACCTTCAGCATCAGCAGAATCTATGCCATGTCTTTACAGATTTCAAAAGGCCTTTGATAGGGTATGGCATGCAGCCTTATGGGCAACTATGAGGAAGTGCAGCATCAGCTCAGACCTGGTGCAGGTTGTTGAGCACCTCTATGACAAAGCCACCAGTGCTGTCCTCATTAATGGCAGCAGAGGAGATTGGTTTCGAACGACATTTGGAGTCAGACAGGGATGTATACTGTCACCTACACCCTTCAACATTTTCCTGACAAAGGATCATGGAGGATGCCTTGCGTGACCACAAGGGCACTGTCAGCATCGGAGGAAGAACAATGACCAACCTTCGCTTCGCAGATGATATTGATGGTTTAGCAGGAGATGAAAAAGAACTGGCTGACTTGATTGAGCGCCTCGACACAACCTCCACAGCATACGGTATGAAGATTAGCGCCGAGAAAACCAAACTGATGACAACAACACCAATGGCATCAATGCAGAAATAAAGGTCAGTGGACAGAAGCTGGAAAGAGTCACAAGCTTCAAGTACTTGTGATCAATTATCACAGATGAGGGCTCCCAAACCAGAACTACTTTGCAGGATTGCCCAGACAACAGCAGCAATAACAAGGTTGAGACCAATATGGAGAGATATCAACATTGCTTTTGGTTCCAAAATAAGGCTGACGCGCTCGATTGTCATATCCATCTTTCTGTATGCTTGTGAAACATGGACACTCACATCAGATCTACAAAGAAGGATTCAAACCTTCGAAATGAGATGCTACCGCAAGATCATGGGTATCTCATACATTGACCATGTAACCAATGAAGAATTCCACAACAGGATACAACGAGCCATCGGATCCTATGAAGACCTCTTGACCACTGTACAAAAGTGTAAACTGAAGTGGTACGGTCATGTCTCAAGATCATCTGATTTCTACTAAAACAATGTTGCAAGGCACAGTGCGAGAGTGCAGAAGGAGAGGCAGACAGAAAAAGAGGTGGGAAGACAACGTTAGGGATTGGACAGACCTGGAATTTGGAGATTCCCAAAGGGCAGTAGAGAACAATGAAAGATGGAGAGAATTGGTTGTAAAGTCAAATGTGGTGCCCCAACGACCTCTTGGGTTAAGGGATTGATGATGATGATGATGATGATGATGATGTGTCTACATCACTGATATAAACATATTGTTTGAATAAGTGAATTAAGTTTTTGCCTTTATGAGGCTACAGGTATCATTATTACCAGGATATCTTTGTAATTTAAATGCATGTTTCTGAGTAGGAAAATGGACTGTCAGCTAACGCATATAGATGTTAAACAGAGATAACTATGATAAGAATAATGGAAATTATGCAAAAGGCCTTACAAACCTGCGTACATATTATCCAGAGAATATGATGTCAGGCATAGTTGATGAAATTGAAGAAGACTGCTTAGTGTTCAGTAAATGCATAAAAACATTTATGCACCTGTGACTTTTAAATTATCGAATTGTAATTTTTTTTGGTTCTGATCTTTTAATCATTTTTGATGGTGGTCATGATGTAGCTGATGGATTGCTAAACGTGGCATAAAAACACCAACCAATCAAAAGCAATAAAATCATATTAGAATTGAAAACTTGCAAATATCATCACAATATTTTACTAAAAATAGAGCATCTGTCATTTTCATTAATGTTTCGTATCAGGTCAGCCTGCGAAATATATTTTACACGATTTATAATTTGCTGTTAAGTTTCGGATCTACTTTTGAGATTGGTTGGCCTATGACAATTGCTTTCTGCACAATCAATAATACCTGTAGTGCGCAGTAGTTGTCTTGCGAGATTCGGGACAACATTGTCTAATTATATATCTTGGAAGCCATATTTTTGGTGAGTTCACTTTATCTCTAGACTGGAATCCGTGAATTTCAAATCTTTGATGATAAGCGTTTTGAAATTCCAAATCTGTGAAATGTAAGGAGTAACTTTAAGAATGGTCATTTTTAACTTTCAAATACCATTCGGCAAAATTTAAAGTACACGTAGTCTCACCACCTACCTAAACGTTTGATTCAACATTTACAAAACCGTAGTTCCCATTATAGTAATTATTACTAGCGCAAACTAATTTAAGTTTTCTACGACGTAGTTCTTGCTTCAGAAGTGTGCGCCGACCAGGTGTTGCTTTGCCTTCATGTCACATTAAAAGCTTTGGAAAGGAGTTTCTCTCGTTGGCATTCCGTCTTAAAGGTGCCCAGAACAGACATAAACCTTTCTCGGAAGTGTGTTTCGATTTATAGCTTATATTCACTCAAGTTGGCCCATCTTGCCTCTTATAATAACATTTTAGTGCAACCAAACACTCGAAACCTTACTGCACCTGCATTTGCATTTCACACATGTTTCTTTCATAAATTCATTTTGCGACTATTATGTAATTTTTCATATCACTACAGTTATGGCTGACGCACCGGGTGATTGGGTAATGGCAGCGTTCATGAAAATGTGGATCAAATCAAGATAATAACGTAGAAAGCCTAACTCAGCGGGAAAAACGAATAAACATATGTCATTCACAGGCCGATATATCAACAGTATCCTCTCTCTCTCTCTCTCTCTCTCTCTCTCTCTCTCTCTCTCATACAATACGATATTATTCGTGTTTTGTGGTGTCAAAAACTAATGTAGAGATCCAGATCATGTTTCGATTTATAACGTATTGAGACAGACAGATAATTATGACAATGAAGTAAACGTGTCCATGATAATAATAGTTAAATAGATGAAAACGACTGTGATATGGCTTTTACAATGAAAGTATCTACTTGCCTGAACTGAATGATATATATCTATGTGAGTTTAATATACATTTTCTCCCCAAAAATAATGAACAAACAACATTCTTTTAATTTAATATATTTTGCACTGAAAAAATATGGACATTTTTGACGTTTGCCAGGTACTTGTATGAAAGTGACTTGCTTTGGCAGTCAAGGTGATGAAAGGAATATTGTCTAGGCCTCTTATTTCTGTCTCAGTTATTGAAAGAAAATATATAGTTATTGCTGCAGTTCTATTTATATCGCACGAATCACGGTCACTCAGAAAGATTGCATGTGCATACAGACAGCACGATTTGGTTGCAATGTGATGAGAAACCTTTAGTTTTACCTTTCTTTATACCCTCGACCATAGAATATTTATGTCTGGTCCAGCGACGCATGTGTCGTGTACACAGCTCGACGACGTTGATAAATTTTCGACGTTTTCTTAAAAAGAAAACACAATCTGTTTATACTGAGAAATTATGATATAAAACGTTTTAATGTTCTAGCATTTCGAATAGCACTTTGGTCAATCATCTCCTACATAACGATAAGCAAAGCACCATCTCCCTCCACGTGACACTGATCAACAAGCAACAATGACCCGGTATTGTGACAGTCACGTTGACAACGCGCATACATCACTTGTACACATTTGCTCAAGTTTGAACCCCGACGAAAGTGCACAACCTGCCTGTGTCCACTGACAGTTGAACATATTTTGGTTGATTGTCTCCACTTCCAGTCAATACGAAATAAATTCTTTGATGTGAACTAAATTAAGGAACATTTTGATAATATACCGGCAGAGAAAATCTTAGATTTTTGAGGGAATGCAGGTTAGGTAACACAACACATACCATTCATTTTAAGAATGTTTTGTTCTGTTTTTATAAGGTGTAGGAAAGTTTCACACGATTTTAGTGGTGCCCTGATGCAAACCAAAACACCAATAAATCATTTTTTCCTGTAAGTAATGACTGGCATTTTAACTCTGGAATAACATCTGCTATTATGACAACAGATAACCATGTGTTGAGTAATATTTATTACTTTTTCATGTTCATAATAAGTTGTTTCAATGGCTTTCAAGAAATATACTAGATTACCCTCGAAGTTTATCAGTAAAAAATCTAATTTGACTTTTAAGTCTGTGTAAAGATATAGAATGTCAGAAAAGAAGCAAAGGACGACAGTGATTTTCATACGGGATGTATAAAGTTTGTCCAAAATCATTTCAATTGCTAACAGCACATACAATATCCGAAATACTTTAGAGATTATAATTAACTTATATTATCGTCTGAAATGTTGTTGAACAAGTATTTCAGTATTTACAATGCTGCATGTCGAGGATAATTGGATAAGGGTGAAACATGTTCGGAATAAAATACTTAAATTGTTTGTGGTGATTTTGATTAATGTGAAAAGAAACAGTCCTAACTCATGTTATATTACTGAGCCACATATAAATGATAGGAAATTGTTTTCTCGTATTGGTTATCACAATGTCCAGCCTTTTCAGCTTGGTACACACTCCATGTACAATAGTATTTTATCACGGATAAACTGCAACTCCGATATCATACTACTCTTATTTTCTTTTCCATCAGGCCAAAATAGTGCCAGAACCTCTACAGCTAGTAGGACCCAGCGATTCATTGTATATCCGTCATAACTGCATTAATCTGAAAGGCGGAATGAAACGCTCGAATTTCGTCGCATGAAAAATATTGCAATCCCATAACAACCTTAACGTTTTGAATTGTGAGTCCATATAAGTCGGATCAAAAGCTGAAATATTAGTGCTTTGATGAACCTGACAATAAGGAATAATTTGTTTTGCAAAACTATACTAACCATCCTTCATAACAATAAAAACCATTCAAGTCTAGAATAAGCAGCACCCGCTCCGATTTTCAGAAGATTATTCAAACCCCAGATGTTCAATCAAAAATAGTTTTTAGAGAAATTAAGGTTTGAAAGCTCTTATTTTCAAGCCTACAAAATTATGCTTGAGTTTGATTTCTCTGATCTTGACCTTTATGTTCCTGAATTTGACCCCTAAAAATGTGGACGGCCCCGGCATTTCGAATTACACGCGCATCGAACTTTGCTGATTTTACGCATGCTATAAATCTCAATATTAAAGACATAAGGAAATGTTATTATCATATGTGGAAATAGCAGCCGATCTTTCAAAGTAAGACATATGTTGGGTTTTTAAAAATGTAATTGTTAGCAGAGAAAAACAAAATAAAAGTTTTCACTGTCATTGATCTTGTACACCGGATAATATGTTACTTTTGACAAGTCACAAGTCAAGCCGTTACACATGAGCCAATTTATAACAGTTGTGATGGATTCGTTCTTTCCTTCGTGAAGACGAATGCCAGATTACAATTTAGTATTTTCAAATCCACTAAAATTCACAAAGGACATGGGACATACTTCATACTGGCATTTATAAAAGCACTAAAATTCACATTAGATACATTATTTATACTATAGATAATCACATCATACAATTGTATTAATTTTTCTGTGTGTTTTCATTGCTTGCCACACATTTGTTTATCACGTATGCCATACGGTTTACATATACTAAGTCCTGTATTGAATGTTAATCCTGAAATTTCAGTTGTAAGTTTTGTATCCATCATGGACATTTTAAACTTTCGTTAAAATATTAACATCCTAATCTTCTAATGAACAACAAGAACGAACAGTCGTTTGTCCTGGGCTTTATTGAAATAGCTTCAGAACGTATTCTTGCTATGATTTGCAGAAAAAATGAACTTATATATATATATATATATATATATATATATATATATATATATATATATATATATATATATATATATATATATATATATATATATATATATAATGTTAGTTGCCAATAATAACTTACCTTCAGGTGAACAAATAAACATTTTGGTATGAGAGAAAACCCCACCAGCCCCCCACCTAAAAGATGTAATGGTTGGTCGGTAAATAACTACAGCAGACCTACACAGTTTTGCATGAGCGTTAAATATACATCAATGTTTCATTTGCTGTAAGATTTAGAGAGTCCAATATAACGATGTATAATGTACGTGCTTCCTTAATTCCCGTTAGTGTAAAGTGAAACAGGTGACATCCAGACCGATAAGTGGAATTAGGATACACTATTTTGTGTCAGTCATGGTTTAATGTGAATTAAGTTTCAATCCCAAAAATTGCAACATTTGTTTTCACTTGCCATAAGGATCATGAACTTTTGAAATGATTTGATATAGTTATCTGATGTAAGCAAAATACCCATACATCATTTATATTCAGGAAATTGCTCTCTGGCATTTATATCCTGGAATAATACTGAAGCCTGGATTAAGGCATATGTTGAGTAATTGTTATTACTTTTTTGATGTTCCACATAAGTTGTATCAATGGGTTTCATACAATATATCAGACTTTCTCAATTTGTGCTAAACCATAAGCCAGATGGGGGTGAAATACAATCCTAATAAATTTTAATAAGTCCAGATAAGACAAACAAAGGCAGTCATTTTCATAAAATTGTATAGGGGTTGTGCAAAATCAATCCTATATCCACTCATACATACAAAATTTCAACTAATTTGGAAATAGTATTTATCTGTATATGTTTCACATGTTGGCGGACATATCTTTCTGCATTCACGAGGCTGCATGTCGAGGATGGGTGGATAAATATGAAGACTGGTTGGACGAAATATTTAAATTGATGATGCTGATTTCCCTTTTCTTGCCACATTAGCTAACTATTATATTAATGATTCTTACGTTAAGGAGGTGGGATTAGTAATTTTTCCCTGGTTATTTCAAAGATCAGACTCAATAATACCCCATTTACAGCATTTCTATCTCTGATAAATTTCTTTCCCGATATAGTGCTACAAGTATTTTCTTTCTCCACTGGCAAAATAGCAGCAGAAAATTCTACAGCCCGTAACAGCTTGAATTTTATTTCAAAACCGCCATAACAACAATACGCTGAATGATTCAATATTTACGTTCGAATTTCGAAGTATGAATGATAATTCAACCTAAACGTCTTTTATAAATCAACGATAACTTTTTGATTTGAGATCCTATATAAGTCTAAAAAAGGCATATTCTCACGAAGGAACTATTCCGCGAAAGCACTTTGTTAAAATTTAGTCTTGACTTCTTCAAACAATACAATAAAACCGTTCATCTTATGTGACATACATACAGTCTGTACCATTATTAATTTTGTTATGTCGATATATGCGTACATCTATGAGCTTGCTTTGATTTCTGCTTGAAAAGAGTAATTATCATTGCAACCAATATTACGTTGGAAGTCATATATATATATATATATATATATATATATATATATATATATATATATATATATATATATATGTGTGTGTGTGTGTGTGTGTGTGTGTGTGTGTGTGTGTGGGCAATTAAACAAAAGTCAACCTGCTGATGCACATCCCCACTCACTCCACTCATATCCCTGGAACAAACAAAGTTCCCACCAAACGCACCTCTTTTAATGATTCTTCTTATGCCATTATCATATCTGTTTTAACATGCATTTCAATAGTGCTTAGATGTTTTAATGGATGAACTGAAAATTAATGCCAAGGAAATATCACCTTAACATATTTGGGATTCGCTTTAATGGCGAAAGGAAGATTATATTCAGAAAATGATCTATTTGTTGTGTGAAGAATTTCTTTTAAGAAAATATCTTTCGTTAGATTTTTCAGGATCTTATACTCAATAGTTAATGTGTATTGCTGACAGGCGCTTTTATTGCATTATTTTATGTGTGACGCAATTGGAACATATGCATGCACGTTTCGTTGTAATGTCTCGTAATGCAGGTTTAAAGAATAAAATCTCAAGCTCGGAATAACTGTCTATTTTCTACCACTTCGTTTTCAGTGGAAAAAGAAAATAAATCTGGCACTATTTCAGTTTTTTGAAATTCAACCGCGAGAGAATATTACTATAAATGGACTGTGTACCGATCTATAAGAAATGGTAGTGCGATCACAGCCAGAGATAGTAATTTCCCCTTTATGTACATCAAAATCAAAACAATGGTCTGAGCTAGAACTATTTATGTACGAATAGGGAACATTTTGAAATTTTATTCAAATCAGGCTTCACCCTCATCATTCCAACGCAGATATGCAGCCATGTGAATGAAGAAATACGTTTTTAGAGGCTCATGTTTAAGACAGCCAGTGACAACATTTTTCACCAACATTTCATTTCTTTAATAAGCAATGTTTAATTTCCAAATTATTTCATAGATTGTCTGTTGGAGGGCTTTCGGACGAGTTTGAACAAACTGAACACAACTGTTCTTGTAGTGATTGCCATGACTGGAATATTGTAATAGGAACAAAAATTCCCCAGAGAAAATAAAATAATGTCGGACAATGTTTTACTGGATAGAAACGATTTAAAAGTGCCTTTACTTGCTTCGCGGCACTGCCCCAGTTCATGTAAAAACTGGCATAGTGTAAAGGTTAGAGTGAAGTCAAAGTGAATTCTGAAGTTTGTGGTCTGGCAATTGTAAATTGATAATTAAGCATGGCTACAATAAATTTCGTACCTCCAACATCATTGACATAACAAAAAAAAAAAAAAATTCTTTAACATGTTTTGAGCTCTGATAGAAATTACGCTCACATCTTCTATAAAGTGAAGAGTGCGTCACTGTAAGTTAGTCCTTATATTTGCTTATATATTACACAATTACAGAAACATGTCAATCAGATTCTTCTTACTACAGTAGATTATCGCATCATCAGCTTAGAATAATCAGCCTCAGTTTATATTTCTTCATCTCAGAAGAGACAAAGATATTACTGTCCTAATTTAGCACCAAGTTTGAAGCTCCCTTTACATGATCTAATACTCGTTCAGTACTTAACAAGAACAGACCAATATTTACTGGTTTCACAAGAAGGTAAAAACACATCCTTGTTCGGCTCCATTAGGCAAAAGGTCTTGAGAGATAAATGTGAAGATAAGCCCCAGAAGAAACTGAGTTTAGGTCTATGATTTGAGAAGGAGGAAATAGATAATATTTAATTCAGGATAAGTTAAAAAGCATTTAGGTTATCAAACAAGCATTGATCTAGTAGCCTGGGAAATTTGTTACTTTGGACAGGGCACAAGAGCAGCTGTTAAACATTAGCGAGCTGTTATGGATTCGTTTTTTCGTAGTTTAGATGAAAACCATATTACAAATTAGCATTAATAAAGCCACTAAAATTTACACAAGACACATGACATCATTTATATTATAGTTAATCACACAAGAAAATTTTATGTTGATTTCGTGGTCTTTTGATTGTTTTGCACCCTTTTGTTTATCACTTATGCCAGTATACATATATTAAAACATACACTGAGATTTAAGCCTGGCAATATAGTTGTAAATTGTGTATGTAACAAGGAACCCTCCAAAATGCAGTTACTATATTTTGGTATGTATATGTATATTTTGTTTTTAATGTTTGTCGATGATTGTAGGTTGTAATGATCATGTGTAAACAACACATTACAAAGCTAAATTTTGTCTATGGGTGTATAGTGTATTTTAAAATAATGATGATATAAATAGGTTGTTTACTATCCTTTATAATGAGCCTGTTTACAGTTTGAGGTGATTGAGTATTGCAATATATGTCACGGGGGTATGTATTGCGATATGTGTCACATGGGGATATATTGCAAAATTGTGCGTGTGTGTTTTGGATTTTTAACGTAGCTTGAACAATTTTGTAGTCATATCGCTACGATGTCTGCAGCGTGACAGTTTATAGCGATGTCTAGCACAGGGGCATCATACCGCAGACATGTAGCATGATGTCCCACCCAGATAATGTTATCGTGACACCAGGCCTACCAATCCTAACACTAACCTCTTAATGCTGAGCGCGTAGCGAGGCATCTGTTCGTACCATTTTTATAAGTCTTTGGTCCGACTCGGCCGAGGTTCTAACCCACGACCTCCCGCATCCGAGGTGAGCGCTCTAGCCACTAGTCCACCGGAGCGGTCTATACATACTAGTGACGTAGATATGTATATCAATAGAGTCGTGAGCAATTATACCTATTCGTATTTATATTACTGTCTTTATTTTATTTTCAATCTGCAAAAGTGTTTAATGTGTTTACATTTAATTTGAGAAGAATCATGTATTGAAATTATTTATTGGAATTACATAGTGCTCATATGACTGTTTGAACTAAAATATTTTTGGATTACTATGAATTCATTCAAAGACATTATGAACATTGCCATTATGATACAACTGTAATACTATTGGCACTTCAGCACAGTGGAGGCTATTGGTACTTCAACATTTATTCGGAACAATCTTTTCTTTTGGACTTGTGATATCACTTTTAGGATTATTTGGATTTAGTTCATAATTCTTTATGTTCCTCCTTAATTTTCATTTTATAATATAGAGTATTAAACAATATCTTATGTTATATAAAACGTGTTGGTTTTTGCTTCTTTCTGTTACTTAGTTTAAGACTATAGAGTCGTAACAATTAGCACCCTTCTTTATATTGGTCAAGATTATAAAAAAACAGATAGCAACAGCCTTGAATAATGAGTTGTATTGAGATCGCTTGAAAAATATTCTTGCTCAGAAAAAAGAACTTTCTGCATCTATTATATTAGTTGAAAAATATAATTTACCAGGAGATGAAAATCTACTTAGGTATGAAAGAAAATCACATCCTCCCCTCTGAAAATAATGAAATGGTCCTTCCTTAAATAACTACTGCTAACCGTCACAATTTTGCACTATGATTAAATATTAATGTATGTTTTATGGGAAGATACAGAATGTCACGTATAACGATTAATAAGGCACGTTCTGTTTTAACTTCCGCGGGTGTGTATTTAAAGTCATGGCTTAAAGTGACATCAGTTTCATCAAAGAAACTTGCTACATTTTAATTTTCTTGTTATATGAAACATGAAGTTTTCACACGATTTGAAATGGGGCTCTGAATCAAGTAAAAGACCAATAATCATCTCTGTCCAGTAAACTGCTGTCTGACAGTTTAATTCCCGAATAACACCGAGGTCTGTGATTAAGGAAACATATAAACATATGTTGAGTAATTGCTATTACTTTTTATGTTCCACATAAGTTGTTTCAATGGTTTTCAAGCAATGTATCAGATTATCTTCACTGATGTTCATCCATAAACCACAAAGCCAATTCATAATGACTTTTAATACGTCAATGTAAAGGTATATAATGTCAGAAAAGAAACAAAGAATGACACTTTCATTCGAGTTGCGTAAAATCAGATAAATTCTAACATACAATATATGAACTAATTCAGGAATCTCATTTACCTGGATATGTTTCACGTTTTGGCGAAACTATTCAGCATTCACGAGGCTGCATATGGAGGATGGGTGGATACGGGTGATCCCTGTTTGGATTAAAATAGTATAATATCTGTGTTGGTTTTCCCTTTATAGTCGTATTTTAGCCGGAATTGTATTAATGATACTCAGGACATCTTGACACGATTGCAATGGTGTCCTGAAAGAAGCAAAAAGTGCCATAAATTAGTCATGTCCAGTAAAGTGCCGAGTGGAATCTTAGTTCGGGAGTAACATCTACGATTAAGGCAGCATATAGCCAAGTGTTGATTAAGTGTTATTACGTTTTAGCTGAATATCACCTCTTAGATACAGTATCTGAAATAATTCAGAAATTTTATTTAACTATAGTATTGTTTGAAGTGTTGGTATAAAAGTAGTTCAGCATTTACGATGCTCTATATCGAGATTGGGTTGATAGGGCCAAGCCTGTTTGGAATAAAATGTTTTCAGAACACCGTATATGACGATGAACAATACACATTTTCCGGTAATTCTCGAAAGTGTAACATCGGGTAAAACTATACTAAGTCAAATTTATGCGGAAATATTGCATGTAAGTTGTATCTATGTCATGGTTTTAAAGAGACATCAGCTTTAAGTAAAGAAATTGCAACATATTGTTTTCTGTCGTTATGAAGTGTTTGAAATTTCCACAGGATTTGAGGTGGTGCCCGGAAACAAGCAAAAGACCCACACATCATTTCTGTCCAGTAAAGTTTTGACTGGTATTTTAATTCTGGAAGAACATGTTCTATTAAGTCAACAGATGACTACGTTTTGAATAATTGTTATTACTTTTTAGTGTTAGTGATAAGCTGGTTCGAAGAAATATATTAGACTATTATGATAGGTTGTCGAGAAAAATCTAGGCAGATTTTTATTAGTCCTCATGTAGACGTACTATGTCAGAAATAAAAACAAAAACCAAAGAAGGAAACTCACTTTCATAAAGGTTTTAAAGAATTTGCTCAAACTCATTTCAAGATCAACTCTTACATGCAATATGTGAACTAATTTAGAACTTTTATTTAACTTTCGAGGATGTGTGGACAAGGGTGACGCCTGGTTGGACTAAAATGTTTAAAGTTGTTTGCGCTGATTTTCAATATTTTGCCACATTAATATGAAAAAAAAAATCAGTCCTAACCCAAATTATTATATCCTACTGGTTATCGCAAAGTCCATAATTTTCAGATCGGTGCATACTCCATATACAGTAAAATTATCTAGCTGATAAATTGCATTCCCGATAGAGTGATGCACTTATAGTTTTCAACATGAAAAAAGTAGTGGTCTCTGTTAGTTTTATGCTGAAATATTATTCAGGTCTGCGTGCAAGGCAATAAATACGCACGTGTTGAGTAGTTGCCATTACTTTGTAATATTTCATATAGGTTTGTTAATGGTGTGCAAGCAAGTTTCTTCGTTGGTGGTGAAATACAATCCGATCAGATTTGTGTCAGTCCGTGTAAAGATGTACAATTTGAGAAACGAAACAATGAATGGCAATCAATTTTATACGAGTTTTATAGAGTTTGTGCAGAAATTGTGCACAATTAATCCAAGATCCACTCATACATACAATATGTGAAATAACTTAGAAATTTTTATTGAAATGTGTTATTCTTTTAAATGTTGATGAACAAATCTTGCAGTATTCCCAAAACTGAATATCAAGGAAAGGTGGACAGCAATGAAGCCTGATTTATTTAAAATGTGTCTTGCATGTGATGATTTTCATTATTTGCCAAATTAATTTATAAAGAAATAGTACCGCATTATATTAATGATTCTTGTGTAACAAACTCTCGATTACTGGTCATCTCAAAGCCCAAACATTTTAGCTCTCAAACGTTTACAGCAGTATTATCTCAAAGATAAACTCCAGCTCCGATATACTGCTAAATATTTTTTTTCTTTTTACACAGGAGAAAACAGCGGCTGAAAATATACAGCTAGTACGAATTTTGTTACTGCCATAACTGCATTTTTCTGAATGACGTTTTGGATTAGAAACCTTATACCAGTCTAATCAAAACATATTCTGTTTTGTCAGAACCACATTGTTTTGCTAATTCGGTTGTTTGTTGCTTTTTTGATGATTTCGCCTTCAACCGAGGAAATAGCACCGTTCATACGTTCCTTTATTACTGAGCATGATTTTGAACAGCTAAGTTTTGGACTTTCATGATGTAGCTGGAAGAATCGACGGAATTAACTGTTTCTTCGGTCTTGATTGGGCAAGGCCGCATGTCGATAGACTTTAGTGGCCTCGGCTCCACCTGAATAGGTTTCTTTTCTTAATGCTGTATAAATGTCTAGATATCTTTATTCACAACTCAGATGTAGCTATTATGCAGAATAGCTGGAAAAATCAGCTTTTTGTCTCTTTCATTATTTTATTGAGTTGCTCAGGCTCAAAACCTGCCGACCATATTGCCTCGACTGTCGATACCATTACCAGGTATTCGTCATTTGTGTCGTCAGTCATCTGCATAGCCCCAACACAATTCCCAAGTAATGTCCTTAATAGGTAATTGGCCAAGGGTTGGCACGTATCCACTGTCGCCTGCAAAACAAGACTGAAATGGACGTTAGTCGGCGCTTCTCAAGAGCAGCCTTGTACTGACCCAAAAACGTACTGAGCAGACAGCGGGTTAGGTTGAAACTCAGGAATATCCAAGAGTCCGTAAGAGAATATAAATAACTTATCTTTACTATTCTCATGTTGTTTTGACTCTAAGACGCAGTTGTCCTTTCGTCACGCTCATACAGAGTGTGTGTATGCCAAGCATTCCACAGGAACCAACAGAGAGAAATATTACTCAGTTAGAACAGACAGAGAAACGTTTTAATTATTTATATCATGCGATAGACGCGATCTGAAAGAAAACGAATTATTTTTGCCTTTCCATGACAAGTGTAGTGTCGAAGCCTGGTTGCATTGCTTAGCACAAGGACGTGAATGAGATTTTTATAAATGCAAATTAATGAAGAATACATATATGATACCTTACCTCGCTATCTTTAACATCTAATGACCTAAACTATAACAAAGAAAGGTCAACTCTACTCATACACACAAAGTTTAACAACGGATGTAGCAAGAACAATCGCACCTCATTGAATGAGCTCCGAACACGGACTTTTCAAACATTAATTGCAAATGGAAGTAATTGTCAAAGGACATGATCAACGCACGCATTTTGTCAACATGTATGATCAATGTATTAGTCATCATATATGATTGCTATATGTCAACAGATATGGTCAGTGAATGGAATTATCAAGACCTATAATCAATATATTGTTCATCAAAATATTTTAGTGCACATAGGGCTGACATTCTAGAAAATTTCATTTTCCTTTTGAAACAGTCAATATTTTAAACAATTCCATCACACGTAACAGACAGCAACGAAGGAATACCTTTCTCATTGTCCCATTCAGCTATAGCTGAAAGCTGCTCCAGAGCAATCACTTACACTACTTACTTCAGTAACCAAGAGGTTGCCCCACCGTCAAACGGCTGAATGTGAACTTGGTGTAAATTCTTGATGATTAATTGAAGTAAATCAGTCATTGGGGAATAATCGTATAAAACATGGTAAGCAGAAAATGTAATGCTTTTTCCTTTCTATATAATGAAATGGAGCTATAAACAGGTTTCCTTTCTGACTGCGTGTTCCTTATATTTTGAACCTGTTGTATGTATGTATGTATGTTTGTATGTATGTGTGTATGTATGTATGCATGCATGCATGCATGCATGTAGGTATGTAGGTAGGTAGGTGGGTGGGTGGGTGTGTAGGTAGGTAGGTAGGTAGATAGGTACGTAGGTAGGCAGGCAGGCAGGAGCTATGAATAGGTTTCCTTTCTGACTGCGTGTTCCTTATATTTTGAACCTGTTGTATGTATGTATGTATGTATGTTTGTATGTATGTGTGTATGTATGTATGCATGCATGCATGCATGTAGGTATGTAGGTAGGTAGGTGGGTGGGTGGGTGTGTAGGTAGGTAGGTAGGTAGATAGGTACGTAGGTAGGCAGGCAGGCAGGAGCTATGAATAGGTTTCCTTTCTGACTGCGTGTTCCTTATATTTTGAACCTGTTGTATGTATGTATGTATGTATGTTTGTATGTATGTGTGTATGTATGTATGCATGCATGCATGCATGTAGGTATGTAGGTAGGTAGGTGGGTGGGTGGGTGTGTAGGTAGGTAGGTAGGTAGATAGGTACGTAGGTAGGCAGGCAG
>JAECUM010096213.1:15880-45024 GCA_016617855.1 Megalonaias nervosa
AAACATTAATTGCAAATGGAAGTAATTGTCAAAGGACATGATCAACGCACGCATTTTGTCAACATATATGATCAATGTATTGCATTAGTCATCATATATGACTGCTATATGTCAACAGATATGGTCAGTGAATGGAATTATCAAGACCTATAATCAATATATTGTTCATCAACATATTTTAGTGCACATAGGGCTGACATTCTATAAAATTTCGTTTACCTTTTGAAACAGTCAATATTTTAAACAATTCCATCACACGTAACAGACAGCAACGAAGGAATACCTTTCTCATTGTCCCATACACCTATAGCTGAAAGCTGCTCCAGAACAATCACTTACACTACTTACTTCAGTAACCAAGAGGTTGCCCCACCGTCAAACGGCTGAATGTGAACGCGGTGTAAATTCTTGATGATTAATTGAAGTAAATCAGTCATTGGTGAATAATCGTATAAAACATGGTAAGCAGAAAATGTAATGCTTTTTCCTTTCTATGTAATGAAATGGAGCTATAAATAGGTTTCCTTTCTGATTGCGTGTTCCTTATATTTTGAACCTGTTGTATGTATGTATGTATGTATGTATGTATGTATGTATGTATGTATGTGTGTATGTATGCATGCATGCATGCATGCATGTAGGTATGTAGGTAGGTAGGTGGGTGGGTGGGTGTGTAGGTAGGTAGGTAGGTAGATAGGTACGTAGGTAGGCAGGCAGGCAGGGAGGTATGTATGTATGTAGTTGGGTACAGGAATTTTACGGCACATCAGCACAATCATGGATGTATAATGCTGAACAAAAGGTAGGTAGACCCAACGGTAAACGTAATAAATTTCTACATCTTAAGAAAGATAAATTCTTCTAAATAAAAGTAAACATTTAAGTCATAAATTATAATAGATAAAAGGTAAAAATGTAAAGGCCGTTTACTAAAGGTATGTCAAACAAACGATAAAGGCTGAGACATTAATTACTTCTGATGAGCTGAAAATATTAAGAAAACCTTGTTTGATTGCAAATGACGTCAGTATTATGAGGACTATGTCACTCTTACAATCCAATTATCTGTTGCAGAATTCACTTGTAGCCGTCAGAGGAAAATGCCTCGTGGATATTTTTCTAAAACTGGGGTTGTACATTGCAGGTTGTTTCAGACTTGAGCCAAGGTGACTTTTACATTGTAAGACGACTTAAGTCAAGCTGAACATGAATGGTGAATTAGTCTGATACCTGCAAGTTGTACTTCGCAAATACAAACACGCACACCCCAAATGATTAAAAAGCATTGATATTTATAGAATAATATTGTATCAGCTCTTTGTTAAAGCCATAATAATCAAGACAGGGGAATTCGTTTAAGTTAACATCCGTTAGAGGAGCATCCGATTATTGCGCATTTTTATGACATTTCATTTTTTTAAACATTATGCATTCCTTTTCTCTGTATAATATCAAGACAAAAGTAAGAGAGGCAACTTCTTAAAATAATTTACACATATGTGGTTATTTCCCTTTCATCGCTAAGCCGTGTGTTTAAACTATTAAGAAACACAGAATCAAAAAGGATGTACAGGAAGGGAGTTCAATATAAACCAAGCCCTTTTAATGATATCAAAACTCTACAATCCCCTACAACACTTATAGACAAAATATAACGTAATCCCCTGCAACCCTTGCAATTCTATAGACACAAAATGGGGTGTGGGAGGAGACAAATGAGGGAATGATTACAAAAATGGCTATATACAATGACACTAAAAAGATAGTAGAGCATAATCTTGTATGGAAGATGAAACAGTAGACAAAACTTAAAGACAACGAAACATAGGAGACAACGATTTTAACATTGGAAACTCATCTCTTTTTCTAGTATTTATGGATGACCTTGAAAAGGAGTGCTAGCATCAACTGCTTCCAAATTACTGCTTCCTACTTATTCTTTTGCAATAACACCATCACTAACAGAAAACTGAAGGAAAAGCAAGAGACCTTGGAAACACCAAAAACAAAAATGACGGAGAACTTTTGTGCAAAAACAGGAAGATGAAAAAAGAAAGCAGCAAAGGGTGAAAACTATCAGCAATAAATAAAATGAAGTGAGTGTATAATGAACTTAAGAAACTGTATAGATATGTTACGGCGATGGTCTTTCTGATTTAAAAATAAGTGTGAAGAATGTGAAATGCTCCTTTGATCAAACCAAGGAGAAAGATAATTATAATTGGTCTACAGCCTAAATGCTTCCGAAATAAATGTAGTCACGCTTTACTAATTCTGGGTCACTGAGAAAGAAAATGATGCTTCAAATTCTTGATTGGCTGTAGTGTTAAAGATATGATACTGGGTCAGTATATACGATCCTTGACTTTGGAATGGCGGAGGATAAGTGAGTTATAATGGGAATGGGTCTCAATTTCAACCAGAAATGACTACAATACATCTTTGACTGGATCTATGAATAAATCTGTGGGTTTGGACAGTACTTGCTGTTTAGACAAAACAATGTATGATGCAACCTGAAGCTGGTATTGTGTCATACATGATATGAATTGCATCATGTTATTCCCAGAAGTCATGGATGATACAATCATAACAAAGCATACCTCACTCTGCTGAATAAATTGCCCTATATCAGCTATAGAAATCATACAATGTCGTGCTCTCTTTGTCAGTGTTTGATTGTGCAAAGGTACACATTTCTGTTTAGCCAAAGTAAGCAGAGATGCCTCGTACTTGTGTGAACAATGCAGATAACGTCTGCTATGTTTGTGGTGAAGTGACTTTTGCATCACAAAAGCGCAGTATAACCATTATGGCTAAGAAAGACTATCACCTTTATTTTGGCTGCAAAATTGGAGATCAGGACAAGAGATGGGCACCACACACATGCTGCAAGACTTGTGTAACAAATCTTCGCCAGTAGTCGAACAGGAAAAGGAAATCTATGCCTTTTGCATTGCCAATGATTTTGAGAGAGCCAACAGATCATATCAGCAATTGTTACTTCTGCATGGTGCCTCCAGTTGGGAATGGTATGTCAAAGAAGACAAAATGGACTGTGCATTATCCAAGCATTCCATCAGCTATCCGCCCAGTACCCCACGGAGAAGAACTGCCGGTTCCTGATGCACCAGAATCATTCTCATTTTGAGTCAGACGAGGAAGAGGAAGAGGATGAAACTTCTAGTCCTGAACCATCAATGTCACATGACCCATATTTTTTCCCATCTTCGTCCTCTGTACCACATCTCATAACACAAGGTGAACTGACTGTACTTATCAGGGATTTGAACCATCCAAGATTAAGGCAGAGCTGTTGAGCTCCAGACTACAACAGTGAAATCTCCTGGCAGGTGATGTTAGGGTTTCCATGTTCCGTGACCGTCAAAAGGATTTTGTCACATTCTTCTTCATGGAAGGTGATCTTGTAGACTGCAACGACATCGATGGTGTGATGGCAGCTCTCAACATCGTCCATGATCCAGATGAGTGGAGACTGTTCATTGATTCATCGAAGACAAGTCTCAAATCTGTTTTGCTGAATAATGACAATGTTTTGCCATTAATTCCAGTTGGTCATTCAGTCCATATGAAGGAAACCGATGAAAACATGAAACAACTTTTCAGGTGCATAAACTATGACCAACATCAGTGGCAGCTTTGTGACGATTTGAAGGTTCTTGCTTTCTTGCTTGGTTTGCAGACTGGACACACAAATTACTGATGTTTTCTCTGAGATAGTTGTGTGAGAGATTCCCACTACAAAGGAGATTGGCTACTCCGACAGTCATTGGAGCCTGGGAGGAAAAGTGTTCAGTATCCACCACTTGTGGCAAGGAAAAGACGGCTTGGAAAACCTTCCAGTTAGTGGCGACAAATGTTCTCGGAAACAACAAGGCAGACACTACAGGGAGTTGGAGGAAAACCTCTTCAAGGCATACTAAAGCCTTGGTTGCAACATGTCACTAAAGAAACATTTTTTTTGCACTCTATCTAGATATTTTCCACCGAACTGCGGATCTGTGAGGGACGAGCACGGCGAGCGATTTCACCAGGAAATTGCAACAATGGAGATACGCTATCAGGGCTAATGGAGCCCGTCAGTGCTTGCAGAATATTGCTGGACAGTGACACGAGATGGTCCATTTAAAGAATACAAGAAACAAGCCAAGAAGAACCGAGTAGACACTGAATAAAGACTAAACTATATACTTGTTTATGCATAAGAGTTTGATTTGCATTTTGTTTCATAATAACTTTATCATATAACCAATTCGCTGTTTTTTTTTAAAGTGTTACATTAACAGGACAGTTGAAATATTATCCTGTAAAGCAACCATAAACACGTGAAGAGACCCAGGCTTACTATTTATGATTAAAACCTACTATCTACAAAATATACATTGATAATGATGGCAGCAAACACTACTACAGCAGATGCATTGAGACTTGAACGTGAAAATGGTTTATTCAGACTAAGTGGTCTCATTCATGGTTACCCATTTCTCTGCTAAAAAGCTATTGTCAATACAAAAACAAACAGCAGCCCCTCTTTCCAACAACATGTGTATATGTTTGTCTGTATCTTATAAATAAAGGAAACCAAATCAAGAGATTGACACACTTACGTTTGGCATGTTCTCGTGAATAAAGTTCGTAACAGATTTCAAACAAATCCAAAAAGCCCATTCGTTTTGGTTCTTCTTAAAAATTTCTTCATATGAACGGGTTCCTTGCTTCCTCTTCTGAAATCTCCCGTATATCTATATTCAACCTTCTGCTGTATTTCTTAGATGGGGTGTTGTTTTATGCTTCATTAAGGTCATTCCTTTGCTCTGCCTTAACTTTTGTGGACGTTTTGGACACTTTGAGAGCCCAATATCTTTTGTCTTGACCAAAATAACCGGTAACTTTACCTTTGTCACTGGAGCTGGTTTGTCCTATTTTATAGGTTAATTATCTTCGAGGTTCAGGACATTTGATAGGCAAATGCCCTCTCACTTGCCAGACATAGCAGGTATCATCACTTTTATTTAGAGAGGACTCCTAGTAAGTCAGCATTGTCTTGACAATAATAAGCGGGAACTTTTCCGTTGCCTCTGGACCTGGTTTCTCATTGTTGAGAGGTTAATTATCTTTGGCGTTGAGGACATTCTGAAGCCAAATTTCCTTTCTCTTGCCAGACATAGCAGATATCGTCACTTTTATGTAGAAAGAATTCTCGGTATCTTTCTGTCGTGAAGTACATTCTTGGATTACTCTTTTAGCTTTATCGGCAGCACGTGGAACTAAATGATAGTAATTTCTTACATTGTAGTTCTATATGTAGGGAGAGAGAGGTAACCATGATCACATCAAACTTCAATTGTCTGCCGTAATAAAACGATTACATCATTTCAAAGAAACACCAGAGAAAAGTATAGGCGACCATTTCGTTATCACTCAACACTTTCAGTGAAGTGTAGGCAGAAGTTCCTGCAAGCTATTTTAAAGAGGGCTTAATTGATCCATATCCAACACCACCATCCTCTTCATCCCCGAACGAGTAAAAATGTTCTGTGCAAAAGTGCCTCTCGTGGCCACAGATCATCATTTATTTTCAAATTTTATACTAACATAATGTCTTCCAAAAGTATGGAACTACCGCATGCACTCACGACCACATTTGAAGAGTTAAAGTTTCAAGTGAAAGCGACTGGATATATTACCGACTTATTGTACTCTATGCTGATTAGTTGAAACGGCGGTGTCACATGCTAGACTTTCTTTAACTCACTAGAGTTTGAAATCTGTCTCGATCAAATTTGAAATAGACTAATGTGCGCGTGAACATTTTTGAACGCTCTAAATCTCTTGCACGTGCGCACATAGACACCTGCCGAAACATGAGCACTGAAAAGAGATTTGCGCATGCGCTTTTCTTTAATTTAACAAATAAAATTTGATAACAAATTTTAAGATATCAATATTTACATATTCAACATCTATTCCACAGAATGGTTTTGAATTTGAACTTGGTGTTTATCATTGCAGGAATTTGTTACTGACTTTTCTCCCTACAATATTCTTCATCACTGCCAGAATATGTTGATGTTGAAAAGAAACGGAAGCAATAGCCAGGGACCTTTTTACAAGGCCAAAATGAAGAACAACAGACGTTTGTACCAAACGGAGAGGAAAAGTGAAAGCAATATGAGTCGAAAACAATGATCGGGGAACAGAACCAAGTGCGTGAACAAACAACATCAGTAGCTGTCAATGTGTCACGGGATATTATGTCTGAACTAAAACAGCTTAAAATGGTATATGAAGTCTCTTTGATGGAACTATTAAAAAGACTCTTTCGCAAAGAAAGAATTATAAAACTTTTATGACATCGACTCAACTGAATACTCCAAAGATCCATGAGTCCCTCTGGTGTTAACAAGAATAAATTTGACATAATAATTAAAATAAACATTCAACCCAAACGGCCATGGCTGTAACTAAGCTGACACTGGATCACAAATGTCCACCATCTACTCCACATACACGTATCACTAGACTCCTGTCACAATAGGATCTTAACACTCTTCATTTCTAATCCTCTTACAATAGCATCATAACACCCTTCCATTTCGAATCCTCTCAAAATAACATCTTAACACTCTTCATTTATAATCCTCTCACAATGGCATCATAACTTCCGTAGCTAGGCGCTCAGCATTAAGAGGTTAGTGTTAGGATTGGTCGGCCTGGTGTCAGGATAATGTGACTGGGTGGAACATCATGGTACATGTCTGTGGCATGATGCCCCAGTGCTAGACATCACAATAAACTGCCACACTGCAGACATCGTAGCGATATGACTGAAAGATTGTTAAAGCTACGTTAAAAATCCAAATCACACACACACACACACACACACACCCTTCCATGTCTAATCCTCTCACAACAGCATTATAACACCCTTCCATGTCTAATCCTCTCACAACAGCATCATAACACCCTTCCATGTCTAATCCTCTCACAACAGCATCATATCACCCTTCCATGTCTGATCCTCTCACATATCTTCCATTTCAAACTACAAATAGTTTAGGCTCAGCTCACTGCAGTAAGAACTGTAGATATAATCTTTCTTATAAATACACTTTTAAATAAAGTTGGATTATTAAACAGTACTTTTTGTTCACTTTGCAAAAACGAGATAGAATCTTTACCATATATATTATTGGAAATTTTACGAATGTTTTAACTTTGCAATATTGGATTGCAATGTGAATGTCATCGCGCATATAAATAAAATTCATCAGAAAAGAGCGAAATATCTGGCGCAAGAGATTTAATATTAGCAGATGAGATATAAGTTTATGCATACTTTACGCTAAGCAGTCTCTGTATAATGACAATGATAATGACAATGATAATGACAATGATAATGATAATAGTTTATTGGTAATACAGGTAATAATACTACAAGTTGACAACAATATTGCAATAATGTGAGGAGACAAATTACAATCTGATCTGACACAGTGAGGTGAAAAAGGAAAATAAAAAAATCTAGAAATATGAAAAAGATGAAACAGAACTAATATTACACAAATACATATTTGTAATCTTCCATATAGGTAGAGAAAAAAGTTAATATAAGGTAGGAATATAGTTACGTGTCGTTAAGATGTCTAAAATTCAACAACAATATTATTAATTCTCACACATCCTGTGCGAAATAGCGATGGTCAAATCAATATCTGAATAACTTTCGAAACCCATGTAACTTTTTTCAACATAATATGACATTGTCTTGGATATCGGTTATCTCTCATTCTAATCGACCTCTCAATATCTGAATAACTTTCGAAACCCATGTAACTTTTTTCAACATAATATGACATTGTCTTGGATATCGGTTATCTCTCATTCTAATCGACCTAATCCAATATCTAATTCATTTATTATACTAAGTAAAACATATATATATATATATATATATATATATATATATATATATATATATATATATATATATATATATATACTATATACTATATATATATCCATATTCATAACAATAGGTCATTAATTCATATGGTTAACACGATTAGTTCTAATTTTAATCCTTGACGTTTGCTTTTCTCATAACTAGTATGTAGTATGATAACTCTAACAGAAACAGATGCCAGTCAGTCAGAATGCAATTTTGGAAACATTCATGTTACATTTTCTATTGTCTACCAATACATTTTTCAGAAAATTTAATTTCAGAACAAAGTATCGCATATGATGGAAATTTTGGATTAAAATGTATTTAACATTTTAGTTATGGGGCATTCCTGAGCATGAACAAGTATGATGCAAGATTGTAACGAATTGTTGTCATGTTGAGAGACATCGTGGCCACGATCAACGATCGTAAGCAAGTTCATTTTCGTATGTGAGTAGTTTTGTGAAATGTTTTGATGTAAATTATGCATTGAAATCTTGAATCAGCATCAGAATGTTTTATAAGTCTTATTGTAAGATTTTTATTTCTTCTGATGACATTTCGCAACATTAAGGTATTATTTCCTTGTGTAGTTGATTATGAAACATGTTATTTCCAGCTTATGAAAGTGTATTTTGTTTCCACAAATATTTTATTAAAAGGCAAGTTAGAACAGCCAGTCGATTGTTCGAGACATTCTTTGAACTGATCTTATACAATGGGAATACAGTGAAAAAAGTAAATTTTCATCGCCTATCTATATTTTTTGTTTTGACAGTCAATGACTCTAAACATGTTATCTTTATATGGCTTCATCTACTTTTCAGGTTATGGCCACATTGCACCAAAAACTGTGTGGGGACGTTTGGTGACGATTGCGTACGCAATTATAGGCATACCTTTGACATTGTTGTGTTTGGCGAACCTCGGATCTTTACTTGGAAACTGTTTCCGGTGCATGTACAAAAATACTTGCAAGGCCATGATGTGGCTATGTTGTCCAAAGCAGCTGAGAGGCAAAGGCATCATGAAGTTCAATGAGCCAAGGGCCACAAGTAGTCGGGAGCAGACCGAAGAAAGTGATCCATTAAGCAGAAAATTATAGAAAGAGAAGACTATAAATAGTGTAGAGCTGTCAGTGATGGTAGACGAAAGCGTTGTGGACGTTACAGGAAAAGAAAAAAAAAATAAAATAAAACATAAACATCAGTGTTAAGATATTTGTCAGCCAATGATCCTTACCATGTACTAATTTTAGATCCGAAATGGGTTTAGTTTGCTTTGTTATTCGGTCTTCTTCAGCTATTTTAACATGCGTATACTATGTATTTACTAGATCAGTAGTTACGGGTCTGTTACCAGTATATTTGTGCTGTTTTCAGGTTCGATTTATGTGAATGTATGTTTCTTTTGGTATAGACCTTTCCTGTAGACCGTGTTTACATAGTTATCTCCTCCTAGCCAATAGGTGTTAGCAATAGCGTCGACCATTAAGGTGCTGACAAAGCCTGGTTACCGACCAAGCAAACTTGGTACTTTTGGCTATTTATGATAACAGCTCTGTTAACCTTACACACTTATTTCAAATTAATTATTAATTCATCTCATGTAACTAACACAACCAACACGATCCGAGTGTCATTTACAAGCAGATTCGTAATGCACAAATTGATCAAATTTATAATTACTCATTGTTCTTTATTGCGAGACCACCTGTGTTGAGACTGTAATTGGAATAACTTAGTGCTATAAAGAGTTTCACGTTTTGCTGTGTTCATCTGAATAGGAATAAATTAGTTTAAATATTTATGGTGTGATGATGTTAATAGATATCTCAAAACAAATAACATAAACTGTGATGGATAAATAAAAAAAAAATATAACATTGTTTTATTAAATGTGTTTACTGGATATATCTGCATGTAATATTTGCACTATACCAATTTACTTTTATCTGCTTCATTCTTTCTTGCATTAACTTTTTCCTCAATGGTCATAATTACAGAGCCGTACTGATACGCGCTCAGTATTTTAATTGATACAAATATTACACACTAAAATAACAATTAAATAATCAAGTATGACACAATGCAGTGGTTTTGACAATAATTTAGCAATCGATAGTTTTCGTTTGCTTCTTAGAGAAGATGTAGTTTACAGGAAGGGGTGATGTTGATAAGAATTTTTCAGTTGGCGGCATGGTTTGTTTCTTTAATTACTGCGTAAACAAGATTAAAGGATATGTATGATATAAGCCAATATCTTATCTCTCGTTATCAAATTATATTGTACACAGGAAGAGGCAGTTTTAGACAAGAATTTAGCAGGTAAAAAGGTATTATTGTACGAGTACTAGATTTAATTGGACAAATAAAGCATGGTCCTAATTCATGCAATAAGAAGACTTGAAACATTACATTAGTCATATTTTGACTTGTTGACCTTCTTTTTTTCATAACTCCAATAAAAAGAAATGCGACGATATAATCTCTGACTTTTTACCTTACGCCTGTTTCATGGCTGTAAAAATCAGAATTGTGACTTTTGTCCTTTGACCTTCAGTACTACAAACGGGTATCTAAGTCACTATCTCCTTTCTTCCACTCATTACACCAATATGTTAATAGGGCAGTAATTCAATCAGGAAGGTAGTTATTTTAAAATACTTTAAAGTGTTCTCTTGTCAGGTCAGCTAAAACTGCATTTAATGTGGTATGTGCACTTTATCTGAAAGACCATAACTGACTGATAATTGTAATATCTGGAGCATGTGTAAAAACTATTCGGCATTGCGCATTCGCATATATAACGTTTCATCATTTTGTTTTGTTTTTTTTTGTTTTTTTATCCAAAAGCAGCTCTTCTGATCATTCAATGATTCGATCGTTTTTTAAAGCAATTGAGCATGTCTGAAACTTAAGGACGAAACTCGACCTGGTCCACTAAAATGGGAATAAATGGGAAGAAGACTTGATCGGCATTGGACAGGGATTATATTTTATTAACATTCTGATCATGCTAATCGATTGTAATTTGGAATTAAATTTTTCCGTTTTACTATAATACATCACTTATCTACACACATATGCTTTTCTGTTGACATGACCGCTTGAGATAATCGCTGGTATTCAAAATCAACACGTAAGAAATAATCCTCTCTCAGGCAAACCACAGAGGTGAATCAGTACCTTAACGGCTGATGGTCACGTGATACGAATATGGCCGCGCCCATGGAAACAAAAATAGAAAGATCTATATGCATGTGAGATACGGAACCATACGGTGCAAAAGTAAAAGAGTCGGTCATCAGATTTAACCTGTTTTTTGTTTTACAGTAGTGCTATCGATATTAGGAAACCGGATGATACAAGACAATTTAGTATTTGTTGCGGATTATTTGCTCTAAATTTTGTGCATAGCAGTTTTAGTTATAATTCATGGGATGAAGAGATTGTACTATAATTGTCATTAGGCCGTCCAAAGGGAATGATGATACTTGGGGTACAGTGGAAATTCCCAATAGGCCGTCCAAATGGAATGATGATACTGGGGCGTACAATAGAAATTCTCAGCAGGCCGTCCAGATAGAATGATGACACTTGGGGTACAATGGAAATTCCTATTAGGCCATCCAAACGGATCGATGACACCTGCGGTACAATGGAAATTCCCTATCGGCCGTGCAAATGGAATGAAGATAATTGGGGTACAATGGAAATTCCCAAAAAGCCGTCAAAATGTAATGATGCTACTTGGGGTATGGCGAGAATTCATGTTTAAAACTCCATAGGTTTAACATTAGTTCTCACTCTGGGAACTGCTTTGACAAAGGTAAACGTATAGGTATCCCGTTGTAACTAAATATTTGGTGTCATGCTATATCATTAGTATATTTTTAGAGCCTGGGCTGTACACCGGTCATTCCAGTTCTACTTATATTGCCCTATTGGAAGGTTGACCTGCAGTATTGTGGCAAACTTGTTGTAAGCAAAGAATGTATTCTGGCTAGTTTTGTTGTATTCACATTTAGTGCGTGATTTCATATAAGTATAACAATATGTGTGTTCGTGTGCACATTCGTACACTTTCGGTAGTCTTTAAGTATGTATATTTGTGGATGAGTGTGAAAATTCACCTCATTTTTGGGTAAGTACGGAATAATATTTCCCTTTGTACCTAGCAATTTGTTTCAAAAATTGGAGTCTGGATACAGGATGGATGAAATGTAATGTTAAAACTACACTTAGTAACCAATACGCCGTCTGAATGACGAATACCCACTCATTTAATGACTAACACACATGCTTATTAACCAGCGTAAAAGGTAAGAATATATGCGTACTATGCACACAAATTCCACACTTGAATGGTTAGCATCCACTCATCTACTGACCAGCATTCACACCTACTAACCAATGTAAAGGGTATCAGTATACACACACACTATATCTATGAGTGACCAACACATATTCATCTACTGACCAGTACCCACACCTACTAACAAATGTAAAGGGTAAGAATATACACACACTAGACTCTGCGATCCCTTAATTCCCCTATAACATGCCTACTATTCCCTGGATAGGAGGTGTCGGTGCTGGTTAGTGGATGAGTAGGTGTTATTCATTTACAAGTTTTCAAAAACATTTGTATGGAACAAAATAAAAACCCATCTTGTGCCTATGCAAAGATGAGGTGAAGGGAAAAGGGGTAGGGATGTTAGCACTTCCAAATAAACATACTATATTTATAGCTTATATATTGATAAGCTATCACACATGAGGTATAAGGGGAGAAAATGGTAGGAATTTCCACACTAACACACAGTCATGCTGTATTACTTATATACGATCACACACTAAAAGTGAGTATAATACAACGACCCAAAGTTCATTATTTCCTAACGACGAAAGATATTGCAGTTTGCAGGTTATATTAATGGCGGAAGAGATGTTGTAATTTCCCGATTCTACAACTACACGATAAATATAGAATCATATCTATGAATTCGGATTGATATTGAGAATGGGGAAATTTAATTTTAGTATTACCAATCATTTTCTCCTTGTACCTTTTTAAACCATTTTATAAAAAGAAAAACATTATGGGCACAAAAAGAAATGTCATGTTATGGACAAATGTAAAATTTGGCTTGTACCCATCTAATGTTAGATTTGTGGATGTTTAACATGAAATTCCGTTTATACCTGAATTACCACCATTCCTAGATGGACGCTCAATATCAATTTACATTGTACCCCAAGTATCACTTTTGTACCCATATCTTTATCCAGTACTTCCGATATGTAACCCAACTGAGCGTACCATTTTACTGTGTTACATAGAAAAAGACTATGTAAGTGTATAATTAAAACCATCAGTACAGTCCGTGCAGGCCCTGATTTATAAGCAATGTTCATAGATCATACTTGAAAGTGTACAGTGAATTTAATTTGGCAGCAACATTAAGAATAAACTGTAAGATCAACCTTAGATCAGAATAATTTTTATATTTATAAACTAAGTGTAATATGAACGAAAGGTTTCTTTTTAAACTTTTGATTTCGTGAGATTAACATGTCTTCATGCTTCAATAACGTTACTGTGTGAGTTTGATAACAGATAATTACAATGAACATGATAGATATAGAAATTATTAATAAAGGCGTGCAAATTCGGAATACAAGTTTGAATGTTGATTTTCTTGTATTTACTGGCAACTTTAGTCTTAAACTTGACCATGGCTTAAATTGAATAGATGCAATTTTAATCTGATTGGTTTATTATGACACTTAAATCTATATTCAGTAGGAAATTAGACCTTGTCATGGGCAATCGATATGATAGATTTCGCTCTCTTTAGCTTCGTAGGCTAAAATCATTTGTCTCATTATTAATAAAATGTTATAATGTTTTGCATCTCAACGCAGGTGTACACATTCAAGTGAAGTTGTAAATAATTGATTCAACCAAAGACTAAACGAACAGTGTACATAATGTCCATATAGACAAGCTGGAAGACTAATGTGATATAACCTACCGTAAGCACAGTGTGATATAAAGTCTTGAAGTTCTGCACCAAAGGAGTGTAAAGGATACTAACCTTGACAAAGGGTGCAACTTCAGGAAGACTATTTCTAAGATCTTAAGCAGGGAATGAGCATTGGGCGCATTGCAATGTAGGGTCGACATTTGAATCACATTGCTTCCGTTACTCGGATGTGCTGGTATAGTTTATACCTCTAATCGTAACTGTATTGTAAAGAGACCCATGCCAAATTCATACCTACATTGTAAAGTGGTCCATGCCAAATTTTTAACTATTTCGTAAAGAGACCCATGCCATATTCTTAACTATTTCGTAATGTGCCCCATGCCAAATTCTTAACTATATCGTAAAGAGACCCATGCCGAATTCTTAACTGTTTCGTAAAGAGACCCATGCCAAGTTCTTAATCATTTCGTAAAGAGACCCATGCCAAATTCTTAACTATTTCGTAAAGTGCCCCATGCCAAAATCTTAACTATATCGTAAACAGACCCATGCCGAATTCTTAACTATTTCGTAAAGAGACCCATGCCAAATTCTTAACTATTTCGTAAGAGACCCATGCCTAATTCTTAACTATATCGTAAAGATACCCATGCCAAATTCTTAACTTTATGGTAAAGAGACCCATGCCAAATTCTTAACTATATCGTAAAGAGACCCATGCAAAATTCTTAACTATATCGTAAGAGACCTATGCCAAATTCATAACTACATCGTAGAGTGGCCCATGCCAAATTCGTAACAATATCCTAAAGTGACCCATGCCAAATTCTTAAATCGTTTAGTATAGTTTAGTAGCTGTGGCATCAAGTATGGACTCATGAAACTAGACCATGTCTCAATTAGAAAGTATGACAGAACTGCATGCTAATAAAAAAGCTTTAGTTTTGTTCACAAAATCAGTTTAAAAATAGAAAAGGTGAGAAACAGAAGGAATTGGAAAAAGCCCAAAATCGAACACAAGGAAGTAATTTCTTTAGAAAAATGTCGTGGTGGTTTATAATAACCAATATAATTGCAACAGTGTCATCGTTATAAATCAGATATTAATTTCAAAACATCATTTATATCGAGATTTAAGTAGTGAAGAGAGAGAAAAATATAACAGCATATTATGTGATTATATCTTTGAGGTTATAACCCTTTGTAGCTTAGCAATATCCACGCTTTAGCAAATCCCTAAAACAGAGAAGAAATCGGCACACATAAATATATTATTATTATTATTATTATTATTATTATTATTATTATTATTTACCAGAAAGGGTACAAAACAGTGCAGAGGTTATAAATTCCACCGATTTTGTTCCATTGGACATTATTTCCCCTATTTAGGGGAATTACGAGTGCAGATCATTGTTGTTAAATATTGCCGTTTGTCACTTTCAGGCTCAGTTCTGAGCATTCTGCATGCCACATTTTTCCTTTGCCAGTCCATCAACATCGAATCAATTTACAGTATGTTTTTGGTTCATGCGAAGCATTAGTTTCTTTCATAGTTTTGCATGTGCTACTAAATGTAAATAAAGGTAGGTTATACTTCTCTGTACGACATAAGCTTTACCTACCTTTGAGAACAAAACCCCTACAGCAACAAACCAAATACCCCAAACAAACAAAACAAATAAATGAGATACAAACAAAAACGTTTTAAATAAAATTTTCTTTTTCATACTCACACTGATTAATGATATTTTATTCGCATCATAGATATTTCATAATCACCATACATACAGGTTTTTGAACTAAACATATCCAGACTGTCCAAAAGAAGAAATTCAAAATCACCAACTATGGCTTTTACAATTATTTTTCTTATTTTCAGCCAATATCATGTCAGGTGAATAGTTCATTTAGCATATATCTTCCAATTATTTATTCTGCTGCTAGCTGTCTTCGTTTGTTCTACTTCGGTATTATTTATATGTGACTTAAAAGCGAAACCATTATTGTTTTAGAAGTTTTATTTAAAGCTATATATAGTTGTTGTTGAGACTGAGAGCCAAATGGGAATTAACATTGGCTCATAGGTTACGTGAAAAGGACTCTCGAGATGCAAAAGAAAAATCCTATTTTGACATTTTCCATCGGTTTAACATTGATGATAAATGGTAACATTGTTAGAAGTGCGTGCCCTCGAATGGGGACAAACGTCTTTAGAGCCAATCGGGATTTTATCATGGGGTTATTATTATGGGGACAAAAGTTTATAGAACCAAACGGGAATTTAATATTACTGTAGATTTTAGACTGAACTTATGGGCCTCATTGGAGCCAAATAGGAAATATATTGTTAAATTGGAGATTGTGATAGATCATTTCTATGATGAAAATTGTATTTAGCTCTAAGGGAAATTTAATGTTAATTTCTTTTTTTATTACAATCCAAACACCCCCATCTACAATCCAGCAACCCTGCGTAGTATTACTCTCCAAACACACACTTAGCTATTCAAGGAAAACGGTAGTATGTTTATATACACACCGTATGCTTATTGTTATGTATATTTAATTTAATTGTTTGTCTGTTAGTTTTATTTATTTTTTCATTACATTACATGCTATTGTAATGTAATATTGTTTGCTGGGCTTGACCTTGTCAAAAACTGAGTTTATTTCTGCTTGACCTGATTGACATTTTTTATATTTTTATTTCATTTACGTAAACAACTAATAATAGCTTCATTATTCTCTATGTGTATGAGCTATTTAACCGAATTATTATTCAGGTAAACATGTTGATTTGGGTCAGGATTTTGGAGATTCATAAGTGAAGTTTTACAGGCTACTGTGTTGTAAATAAACATGGTTCATTAGATCATTCTAGAAGGTTATTTTCCATTAGGTAATGGTTGTTTTTAGAACATGCTAATTTTGACCTGAGGTCAAGCAGAGAACTATAATATCTTGTGACTGTGAGGATTTACCAGTCGTGCCTTAACATCTAGCACTTTAAGTTGTATTATGTTGTGTCCAGTTTGGGCTGAATTTTATTTTCTTCAAATTATTGAATTCAAGTGATTATTTTCTCTGGAAATACAAAAGTGCTCTGATACAATTCTTGGATAAGGACATTAATTAGAATTTATACTGAATTCAAACCTGGAATAATATTTATGTGATTCAACAAGAGACTGTTGACACATCAGTACTTCGTAGGCTATAACAAACACGTCATCGCCTTCAATTCTGGGTCTCTTCGGGACTTGAACTGAGTTTTATTCAGGATTTTTTATTACTAGGACTTGTGTCTTTATTTCTTGGACTTTTTTTGGATTTAATTCGCAATACCGTAAGTTAATTTTTCTCATTTGTCACTTTGTATTCTAGGGAAATAAATTATTTGTTAAATTTTACAAAGCTTGTTGTCTTCACTCTTTTTTGTTACTTATTTTAAGAGCATAGACTCGTAACATTATATACACATAAACATACCATCAAAAAAGAGAACGTTGGATATTAAAGATGTAGGATGAAACAGACACTCGAAAACAAACGTATAAACCTGCTATCACAGAAGGTCAGGAAGAGTTTATAAACACACTACCATACCCTCTCACACATACTATCACAAGAGAAGGGTTAAACGTTTGTAAGTTTTATTTTTTGGGGGGTAAAATAGAGATATACACCAAACATACTATTTAGTTTAAACGTAGTTTGGAGCACACTGTATATAAAATGCGTATTTCCCAAAAATATAATAATATCAGTGGATAAAGTTACCCGAATTTTTCTATAGCACCAGCAATGATTACAATACAAGAATTCAGTAGAATTTCATCCAGTGATGTTTTTGACTACCTCAGCCCCTAGCGAATTTGAAATCAAAGAACAAATGGAAGATTAAATCAGCCTGTCTACCAGTCACTTGTAACTGAAAGCAAAAGTTCTCAAGGCGGACAACATCTATTATGGAAGGAGGAACGTGTTGCCATCATTGTTTGTTTGCGTAAGCTTTCCTTGGTTCTCTCCTGGAAGTCGGAGTAGTTGCTAATGACGAAGCTGCGATCTTACTTGGTATTAGAGCAGACGGAATTTGGAACACTTTTCTTATGTCTTCTTCTTCCAGCTCTCTGATGATGTCTGACTTAATGTTTTTTTCTTCTATTTCATGATAGTCTTGAAATCTTTGACGTTTTGTCAATAAAGGATTATCTACCCATGAATAAATTTCTTGTTGTATGCGGGCATAACGGTGAGGTTAGGATTAGGATGTAAAGGATAAGTCTGTTGTTCGTTCCATTCATCATTTGTATCGAACTAAAGTGAGGTTTAGTCCGACCGTGTCTTTCCTTTTTATCTTCTTCCCCTAAATTGGCCCCAGCTATCGATCCTAACAAGCAGGTACTTTTAACAACATGCCTTTCTGCATATGATTTTTACTATTGGAACGTCTCGACGACAAGCTGTTTTAAATCTTGATAGTTCTTGTTTAAATATATCCGGTAAACTTTGTTGCACACCTGTTCTGTCTGGTACTTTGTCTTAGGTGAAGACACCGTAGCAGCTCAAGTGGAGTGACTAAAACAGTAGATGAATACGTCATCGACAGAGAAGCAGAAGGTCTTATATAAATGGGTTTCCATTTGTTCGTCAAATTAGGAAACACTGGTCATAAATCAGGTTAGGCACCCGTCATGATGAACGATGAAGAAGTAAAAGTGGCAGGAGACAGCATCACAGAGAGGCGTGGTTTTCTGAAGTAGTACTCCTCCTAGCGGCAGTACCTCTATTTCTGGCTTATGTTCTCTTCTTGGGACGCTTCTTCTTGGGGTTCGTCTTTTTGGCTTGCTGTATTTATAGAGATATGGCATTTGCGTGATTTACATCTACACTAGGACCCTACTTTAAACGTGAATGAATAATGGCACGACCTACGAAACCACTTCCATTATATGTCAAAAGTAAAGGTATGTTAGTCTGAGTATCGATTATTGGACCAGTCAGTCTTGACTACTCTACTTTATGTTTTAAACTGATGAGTAAATACACAAGTGGTGTTTGAGTGGCATCGTAATATGGATAATTCAGCCAAGGTGTTCCTAACTGTTGGACTAACATGTGCACCTTGAAATTGATCTCTTGGATGTCACTTTGCGCTGGTCTTTTTGACCTAGCTACTGTGTGCAAAGTGTACACAATAAAATATCAAATGAACTCAGTAAAAATCCTGCAACCTCTGGTTTGTACAAACATAGACGTAACCGTTTTAATAAATTTATGGAGACAGCGATAAATTCTTTGTGAGAAATATGCATTGGTAATAATTTATTTCATATTTCAGTTTCTAAAAATCATTTCATTATTATAGTTATTCTGAAATGATTACAGTGATATTTGATGTATATCCCAAATGGCAAACTATTACGTTTAGCTGCACACGCCTGGAGACTATAACAAACACTGTTACAAGTGTTCCTAAATCATATTCCCGATACCAGTAAAAAGCACGTCGGCAGTTTAAAACAAACTTACAAAAAACTAGTTATTTTATACATTGGTACATTCGAATTTTACAGGAAGAATTGTCTGTTCTGACCGATTATTTTGATATTTTTTCCCAAAATTCAAGATGTGCAGCGCAAGCCATTTTCTGTATCATTGTTAAGCTAATGATGTTTTGTATTGTAACATTTTGACCTAACACTAAATATTGAAAACAAGTTTACATTTT
This sequence comes from Megalonaias nervosa, assembly GCA_016617855.1. Classification (NCBI taxonomy): domain Eukaryota; kingdom Metazoa; phylum Mollusca; class Bivalvia; order Unionida; family Unionidae; genus Megalonaias; species Megalonaias nervosa. Next base: position 35,579 of record JAECUM010096213.1, read on the forward strand.
GAGATTAACAGTCTTTCTTACGCGTAAACGTTTTAGCTCGCACAAAGGGTGAAATTGCTGCTGTATTGGATGACGGTCGGTATAACATGGTGTATTGACATACCCAAAGTATGAAATCGCTACTGTATTGAATGAGAGTAGAAGGACGGTACTCTAGTCTTTGGATGAGGTTTTTGAGAGAGAGAGAGAGAGAGAGAGAGAGAGAGAGAGAGAGAGAGAGAGAGAGAATTAACATTAAGACGTACGAAGAGACAGAAAATAAACGTTACACTGGAGAGACAGAGCGAGTACAGAGGATGGTAAAGGACAGAAAAGCAGGACGCCATTTTATTCTATTATTTATGCGGCATTATAGGACAAAGAGAAATTAACATGGGGTTACTTTTTCATGAGTTTCTAACTTCTAACTTCAACATCTCATACAATCTATGTGTCAAAATTGGACTTGCTACACATGCACAAAGCGATCTGCCATGCACAAACAAAACTAACTGTAGATTGATATTTAACCGTTGAAGAATAATCGTTTTGAAATATTTAGGGATGTAAGGGTTTTGAAAATTTACAAAACTAAAGTAACATATCTAGGGACTACTAGTACTTTTTGTAGGTGTCTTAGATCATGAACAAAGTTAAGACACCAAAGTGTGTGTATGCAAGAGAGAGAGAGAGAGAGAGAGAGAGAGAGAGAGAGAGAGAGAGAGAGAGAGAGAGAGAGAATAACTTGTTTCTACCTTTAATAATGTCAAGATACTTACATTTGTATTGATAATATTTTCCAACGAATTTCAAATACACACATTCCGTTTAAAAAAATCACACAGGTAGGAAAATATTCACTTGGTCTGTAAAATATCAAAAGAGAAACTGGAGACACAGTCGACTAAAATCCTTCTTTCGAAAACGTTGATGTAAAGTTCTCACAAAATATTATATCCAAATATTCCGTGATGTACTTTGGAATAAGACTGACACCATTTCCATTGTGTGTATGTTGCTTTTAGTTTTTGTAAAGCGATTAGTGGTCAGGCGCAGAAAAAACATCTCTGATCTTCCCACTGTGTGAATGGCAAGTGGAGCCGATTCCAGACGAAGGCGGTAGAAAAAATTGGTTAGCCACTAAGTCACTTACAATGAGTGACGCATTGCTTTATTCTAACTTCAAGGCTGTCAGTGTTGTAAAATAATGCCTATGCCCAAGCGTTTTATCACTGGAGTACAGACAGGCTAGCGTAAATTGGAAATCATGTGTCGTGTGCTGTACCATTTGATTTCTGCCATACTAAATACTGAATTGTAACATTATTTGTTCGCGTTTTGAAACCGACACATTTGCTTTACTTCGACATTTTGACATCACAATCTCATATAAGTGGAGAGGGATAGAGGGGGGTGGGGGAGAGGGGGTGGGGGGAAGAATTAGACTATTAAGTGGCATTTATATTTACGTTTTTTGAAGTGAAGAGTATTGGACAGTTGCAAGTGTGATTGTTTTGGAAAATGGCAAAGATGGAACAGAAATTGTTTTCTAATGACACACGTGTAGTTCAGAGTCTGTTCGAGATTAAATAATCACATAGCCCTGTATTGATCCTAGCCGTTTTGATTTTGACAAAGGTTAAGTATAGCAAGTCATTGTCACAAAAAGAGGTAGAGATAGGAGTGCCGCAGTTGTTGCTTGGATAAATCCAATAAACTTTGTAGCACACCTGCTCTGTATTGTACTTGCGTCGACGACACAAGATATTTTATAATTTTCATACATGGATAATGTTCTCATAGAAATGCAAAACACGAAAACAGCTATGAGATAAATGACTGCACATCAATAAGATACAAGCTAAAGTCAACAAAGCTACATATAAACAAGTCAGTGTACAACATTTTCGATGGATGTTTACCTCAGTATTTTTAAGGACAAACTGTAATGTTCTTTTAGTCTTTACACCATTACAGTCTCTATTTTTTCCTCCAAGAATGAACTTTCTTTGGTTTCGATGTCTACCACTGGAATGTCTTGAACTTGGGTTTCCCCTGTGTCGGGTTTTTCTGCGTCTGCTGCTAACAATTGGTTTGAATGTCATGTCAAGGTCAACTTGTGCTGCTAACAATGGGTTTTAATGTCATGTCAAGGTCAACTTGTGTTTGCTTTAAACAATTCCATTCACACAAAATTTTGGCATAGTCAGCCACTTCTTGAGTCCAAGCATCGAGGCCAGAACGTTTCCAGTGACTTACGTCTTTCCAGTGTTCGTGTACGTCACAAGATGCATACACTTCTCTGTAAGCATTAACAGTCACTAAAGCCCCACACATATGTTCTGCACACAGAGGTATGTATGTATGTATGCATGGATGGATGGATGCATTAATCAGAAATCTCAACACTTGTAACAGGAGGACTCTTTATTGTCATTATGGTCCTTTTTGCAAATACTGTTCGTACATAGTCCACGATGAATCTGCTGGTAAACGAAACGCAGGAAAAGTAGCCAATAACACACGAACACGACATGGCGTCCCAAATTCAATGGAAACACTTGTTGCTAAAGGTTTTGGGATGAATGTTGTTATCAATGACCTCATTAAACGGAAACAATGGAAATACTACTGATAAAGGTCGTGACACGGTAAGCTTTTGTATCCACATCAAGCAGATTAAAAAAAAGTACTTAGTTATTCGCAGCAATGTCTTTCTTATGGATAAAATATTTAAACATTTGACACAAGTTTTAGACCCTACACAATACATTTTGGATAGTGTTCATGGGGTTTTAGATGGTATAATTGTTGTGGTGCATATTATATTTATGCGATTTCGTCTCCTTATTCACTCTACCATTTTTTTTTCTGACAGTAACTGTGGAAAAAACTACAAAAAGGCGTTTTAAATAGTGTAGCTGGGGTATTGAATGGCAAAGGTGATGTGATGGATAGCATGTTTTGTGAGATTTCATGTCTTTTTCCTTCTTCCCTTTTGTTCTGATACTATGTCTGAGAACAATACACAAAGCTCTTTGGCTAGAGTGTATGGGGTTTTGGATGATATAGGTGATGTGATGGATAGCATATTAATAAGATTTAGTCCCTAAGTTTACACACTACCGCTATAGTTGTGGGATTTAAAAGACTATACAGTGCGTTTTGGATAGTGTGTAGTAATGAACGGTAGAAGTTGGTATTATTATTTGCCATTTTATTCTCCTTCATTTAAACAATACCCATTTCTTAGGACAGTCGTCGTGGGAAACAAGGCAAAGCATTTTTGGATTGTTTGTATGGGGTGATGGATGGTAGAGGTGACGTGATCGATAGTATGATTGTGCGATTTCGTGTTTGTTTTAAAACTATAAATTTCTTCTGATATTTGTTGTAGATTTTATGCAATAGACAAGGCATTTTGTATTGTGCGTATAGTGTGTTGGATGGTGGAGTTGGTGTGCTGGATAGTATGTTTGTGCGATTTCATATCCTTTCTTTAAACCATACCCCTTTCTTCTGTTATGTTAGGAGAGTAAACAAGCCGATTTGTATAGTGTGTATGGCACAGTTGATATGATGGATAGCATGTGTGTCAGATTTAGCCCTTCTTTTACACACTACCCTTTTCTTCTGAAAGTAAGTGTAGATTTTGAGACGCTGCACAATTCATTTGATAATGTATTTGGATGTTGGAAGGGATACGCATCTTTCGATAATATATTTGTGTGATTTCATCTACTTTTGCACAATATCCCATATTCTGATATTTGGTGTAGGAATTTAGTTAATACATAAGGCGTTTTGGATTGTGCACATGTTGTATTGGATGTGGTGAGTATGTTTGTGAGATTTAGTCCCTTCGTTAAACACTACCCGTTTCTTCTGATAGTCCATGTAGGTTTTAAGAAACCACACAAGACCTCTTTGGATAGCGTGGATGAGGTGGTATATAGTAGATAGGTATTGCACGTTAATACTAGCGACATATCATATGGTATCTCCTGTTCTCAAACGTAATCAGGATGCATGGAAACTTGACTATTGGAGAGTCCCAGATGTAAATCGTGTTAGCAAACGTGGAAGCATCCACGCTTGTATCGGTGATTTTGTTCAATCCGAACTGTCTGATGTATGTGAAATCATCACGGACTATCACCAAAATTACGGACACAGGTATTTGGAAGAGAAGGATTAATGTGGAGGGCAAGGCTGTCTGAGAGTCTTACTGTGAGACGAAGTTTGATGCAAAGAAGAATCTCCATGAGATGCGACATATGTTATCTCGATTTAATTAACAAATCCCACTGTCCCTTTCAGGGTCAGTCACATTTCTAGAAAAAAGACACTACTCCATAACTGACCTGGGATTTATTGTCTCTGTGCTGCGTGTATCCCTGTGCTTGCTGATATTGACCATTAAAACTTAAAACTCTTTGCCATCGCCCTTCCCATCTGACCCCATAAACCTTTTTAATCCCGTTCACCCATTCCCATGGACTTACTTCACATAGGGTTGCTCCTTATGCCCCCAAGTGCCTATATATGTTAAGTTCTATGGAGATAGTTCACATAGGATTTCCCTTATTGTCCCTAAGTGCCTATCCCATTTTAGGCCTATGGAGACATTTAACATGATTTCCCGTACTGATTGCTCCAAGTGTCTTTTTTGCCCAAAACGCATCCCACGTCCAACTTCAATGCACCAATACAAGTCCCCTCCCCAAATCCCACATAACTTTCACAGTACAACCCCTATCCGGTATGAATATTCCAACACAACCCCCTATCGCACTTACATGTCTCAATAAACTCCCATTCCATATAAATATTCCCACAAAACATCCGTAAACAACCCCCCCCCCATCGCACTTACATGTCTCAATAAACTCCCATTCCACACAAATATTCCCACAAAACATCCGTAAACAACCCCCATCGCTCATGAATATCCAAAGTCAACCTCCATCTCATAAGAACACACTAATCCAAGTCCATTCTATTATACTTTTGTTTCATTCTGCGTGTGCAACATATCAGTCCACGTACTGTCAAGTATTTATCGTGAATTAAGTGTGGAAATACCTGTAATAATCTTGGATAACTCATGTATTTCGTTAGCATTTCTTTTCTGTTACAGTACTGAATGCAGGTAATTCTTCCGACTATGTAAAATATCGTACCACAATTATGTGAAGGTATCAGCAAATCAGCAACGGCTTTAATTTTTAATTTTTTATTTATAAATGGAAATTTCTGGTGGTATCAGAAAGAACCGTTCGTCATATAACAGAAAGAAGACAATCTGATTTTATCTTGGTAGATACTTCCACTTTCCTCCTTAAAGTATATGCAACTGAAATCGAGTTTGGTTTCATGCGCTTTTAAAATTTGAATAATATTAGTAGTATGTGAATGGGCATTGTAGATTTCTGTTACTATTCAAGGTTAACACCTTCTATTCTCCCTGACTTTGACTTCGCGGCATATCCGTATGCATCCTCAAGAAAAACGACGCATCCCTGTGCACGCAAAACAACAGTGCAGTTATGAACGTTCCTCCCCGTCGCCTCCTGAGCCAGTCTTTTTACTTGCATTGATCATGGATCTTGTATTGATCGGCACCTAAATTTCCTTGAACAGTATTATGCTGGTCTCACATATTCTGCGTGGAAGGGTTTAATCTGAGAAATATTTCATTGATGCCTGCTTTTAATTCTTAAAGTGGGATCGAAAATTTGTTGGATTATACTCTCTAACAGGCACTGTCGATGTGAAAACTACTCGAATTCTTGCTGATTTAATAATTATAGATACTAAATTGCCATGCCTGTTCAATACCATAATTGGCAAACGTTTGCGATCACGTATGCGATCATTAACACTGACGAAACGAGATATTACAGTTAAATTAATTCAGAAAGAGTAATTACATTAGAAAGAATCATTGGTTTTAAATAACAGGTGATGAATGGATTGGCTATTGCATCAACAGCAGTCAGAGTTTATTACACGGTTTTCGCCAGCGCCGTTAAATTTATGTGTCTTCTTTTCTCCTACATGTTAAGAGTTCTCGGTGGTCTATTACTTTAGAGCGTTACACTTTTGATAGGGACAATCCAGTGTAGAACAAAAGTCACTAAAAATTATATTTTTCTTATTAATTGAGGAACCGTGGAGGTCAAGTTGAGCTACACACAAAAATGAAAATCAAACCCTAAAGACAACTGTCGGTGTTGATTGCGCTACTAGAGATACACAATTCCTCGAAATTTTTTCCGGTCGGAAACAAGCATTGAACTTTCTGTGATGATGTCCGGCAGCATTGGAACTCATCTGGGGTTGCAAACGCAAATAAGCGCATCAATATGATTTAAACAAAACTACTGATTGTGCTAAAGTATGTGCAACAGCATAAGATAACAACGTGTCTTTATTTCTCAAAGAAATACAATGACAGGAACAGTCGAGCGGAAACTGTTTCCTTTCGTATGAGAATAATGTTAGATAATTACCGTGAGCATGATATATAATACCCAAAAAAGACACACATTATTATGAAAGAATTTGTGTCTGTGTCTAATGCTCAGATTCCAAACCAATGATATGGTTGTAACTTCACAGAAGAGATCTAATAGCTGTTCAGCCTGAATGCATCATACCGTTCCATGAAAGAAACTCAGAAAATAACGCATGATTTTTCGAAAACTTATCCGGGTCATCTCCATAAAATAACCGGGTTTGGGATCGAGTCGGAGAGGGCGTGACGGAAACTCGGGGAAGAATATAAAAAACAGTCGTAAAATCATTATAAAAAACCCAAACATTGCATGCTACTGCATAAAAAATTATTTTAGTCGCTGAAGTTAACAGAGTTGCCAGTACGAGTAAGTGTGGTCATAGACGATCTCGATGAGAGTGACAATCCCAACGAAAGTAGCTAAATATGAAAAGAAGCCTGCTAAAAAAAACTGCATGCGATTATAATCACCGTTAATTTAGAAGAATGGTTTATAGTATTCTTATATTAAATATCTTTCGTGTACATAAGAAGTGGTATGAATCGATGGTCTTAAAATGAGTAAGAAGAAAGCGAAAACCAAGAAGTTTTTTTTTTTTAATACAACAAATAATTTATTTCCCTAGAATAAAAAGTAATAGCTTAAAAATAATTTACAGTAGTCTGAATTAAATCCCAAATAGCCCTAAAAGTTCTTTCATGAGTCCAAAAATATATAGCATTCCGAATGAATTCCTGAGGTGTTCTGAATGAATTAAAATTTAGAGTCTGCTGATGTACCAATAGCCTGGAATGGTGTTGATATATTAACAGTCTAAGCATCTCAGCGATATAATCCAAGGTGTTTTTGAATGAATTCACAGTAATTCCAGAACAGTGATTTAGTTTGAAAGGATCAATGAGCATTCAATAATATAAATAAAAGAATAAAACTTTTCTCTCAAATTCAATCTGAATACAACTAAAGTTAAAGATAAGAATAGAATCTGCTCCATTATAGAAGAACCTAAGGCACAATATGATGATAAGGATGTGCGTCAAAAGTTCATTTCTACAACATTCTTGGTTGTCAACACAATCGGATCAATGTATTAAAGAGCATGTAAAACATGAGGTAGACCATGGTTTGTAGGAGATGGTGTCCCATGATAACTTTCGCGAGCTTTCAGCCGCAACACATTGTTGGATCGGTGATGGTCCCTTTCACACCGACAAAAAAGTGCGTGATCACTGCTACATCACTGGCTCGTAAAGGTGAGCCGCACACAGTGTATGCAGCCTATAGCTGCGAATTTACCACAACAAAACAAGAAGTTCGGTTGTGCTTTAAAACCTTCGCTGGTATGATGGTCACTTAATGATGAAGATAATCGTAACACAATAATAATCATCATTTTTCTCAGCAACATGAAACAATATATTACTTTTTGGTTCGGTCACCTGCAGATCATTGACAAAATGCAGTTCCCTAATTCCAGCCTAGATACACTCGTCAACGAATTTTCGGCGAGCGAAGCTTCCCACGATCATTTTACGATTAATCCATTGCCTCCAGTCGAGTTTTCATGGTTTGATCCCAAACACATCCACTCACATGTACACAAGTACAACCACAATAAAGTCCATTATTGCTACCTCGAAGCCGACTTGGAATACACCGACGAGCTCCGGGACGACCACACCTATCCACTTGCCCCGGAAGTTCTGTCGGTGCCTAGCGAATGGATGATCCCGTGCCAATGTGCGCCCGTTAATGATTTCAGTGGCAAGCTCATCTAATGCAATAAATTGTTTCCGCTGCTGAGCATGAATCTCAATTACGTTTGGCAGGTAGGGAAACTGCAATGAATTTACCTAAGATGATTTTCTTTAGATTTAATCAAATATTTTGTGTGTGTGTGTGTGTGTGTGTGTGTGTGTGAGAGAGAGAGAGAGAGAGAGAGAGAGAGAGAGAGAGAGAGAGAGAGAGAGAGAGATTACGTTGGCGAGCTATATCAATAGAGACTTGTGTTTAGTACTTGCGACGAAGTGTTAGACAGGCACACGATTTACTAATTTAGTCAATAGTTTTAGTAAGAAAATTTGTTACACTAAAATGAATGCCGTGTCATATGTCCTATGCACTTTTCAAAACCAAATAACAGTTAATCATAACTGAGAATCATGCAAAAGTTAGCAGCACGTATGGATAATTATTACAAGGTACAGTGTATTTATATGGAAAATATGTATCATTTACAATACATAGAATTAATAGAAAATGGAAAATATGTATCATTTACAATATATAGAATTAATAGAAAATGGAAAATATGTATCATTTACAATACATATAATAATAGAAAATGAAAAATATGTATCATTTACAATACATAGAATTAATAGAGACTATCAAAGAAACTGCTCAAATATTCTGCTCTTTCGTAGAAATGAAAAGAAACCCCCACCAAAATAAGGCAAATAAAATCCCCACCAAAATAAGTCAAATAAAACAGAAAATGCTACATTGCGTTTTAATAAAGAAAATGTTTTTCAGCAGATTACTAGCATCAAACAGACATCTAAGTTACTTATCTTAATTCCAATTTGAAGTCCTGTAAAAACCAAGGCCGTTGTAATAGCTCATATTATCCACTCAAAATATTGTTTAATTTTTATTGTTTTGTTGTTAGATGCCGGAACTGCTTTTTCAAACGCGCGAATATGATTTATTTCAGTATCACGTTTATGATAAACTTTGGAGGCCATTACAGAAGAGAGAGAGAGAGAGAGAGAGAGAGAGAGAGAGAGAGAGAGAGATTACGTTTTTGGGCTATACCAATGTAGCATTGTGTTTGGTACTTGCGATGAATATACCCAATATATATTTTTTGTGATGATATTTGGAGGCCATTACAAGATTACAGGGGCATGCATATATATATATATATATATATATATATATATA
>JAECUM010096217.1:0-23496 GCA_016617855.1 Megalonaias nervosa
TTGATATTAAACAAACACTAACGCTATGTTGATATTAAACAAACACTAACGCTATGTTGATATTAAACAAACACTAACGCTATGTTGATATTAAACAAACACTAACGCTATGTTGATATTAAACAAACACTAACGCTAGGTTGATATTAAACAAACACTAACGCTACGTTGATATTAAACAAACACTAACGCTAGGTTGATATTAAACAAACACTAACGCTATGTTGATATTAAACAAACACTAACGCTACGTTGATATTAAACAAACACTAACGCTAGGTTGATATTAAACAAACACTAACGCTACGTTGATATTAAACAAACACTAACGCTACGTTGATATTAAACAAACACTAACGCTACGTTGATATTAAACAAACAAACACTAACGCTATGTTGATATTAAACAAACACTAACGCTATGTTGATATTAAACAAACACTAACGCTATGTTGATATAAAAAAAACACTAACGCTACGTTGATATTAAACAAACACTAACGCTATGTTGATATTAAACAAACACTAACGCTATGTTGATATTAAACAAACACTAACGCTATGTTGATATTAAACAAACACTAACACTATGTTGATATTAAACAAACACTAACGCTATGTTGATATTAAACAAACACGCTATGTTGATATTAAACAAACACTAACGCTATGTTGATATTAAACAAACACTAACGCTATGTTGATATTAAACAAACACTAACGCTATGTTGATATTAAACAAACACTAACGCTATGTTGATATTAAACAAACACTAACGCTAGGTTGATATTAAACAAACACTAACGCTAGGTTGATATTAAACAAACACTAACGCTACGTTGATATTAAACAAACACTAACGCTACGTTGATATTAAACAAACACTAACGCTACGTTGATATTAAACAAACAAACACTAACGCTATGTTGATATTAAACAAACACTAACGCTATGTTGATATTAAACAAACACTAACGCTATGTTGATATTAAACAAACATCAACACTCTACTTCTTTAAGAGTGTGAATCACGAATGTATTTTTCATATTATGCCAAATATTATAAAATAATTTTAGATACCTAACTTGGATACTTCCACCACATTTTTATCTCCGAAATGTACATGTATATCTTACATATATTTTAATGTAATACATGTGTGTATGTGTGTTTATGTATATTTCATGATTACATGTAAGTGTCAGATACTGCAGTAAGGAGAGTTATATTTGTACATATTTGTTGCATTTATAGTTTTAATAATCTGTTATTGAGGACCATATGTAAGATTGTTTGATTGATTCAGAACCAAATGTATTATCCTCAGATAATAAAGTTAATATTATTATTATTATTAATTATTATTATTATTATTATCATTATTATTATTATTATTATCATAACGATTATTATTGTTATTGTTATTATTATTATTATTTTTATTTTTATTATTGTTATTATTATAAATCATGACATATATCCAGATTTAGTCAACCATAAAACTATGTATACTCACAGAATAGCGACATTAAATGCTTATAAACACGTGTGATATAGTTAAATATGTATTGAATTTTTTCTAGTTAAATACATCATAATCAATACTTCGATACTTGATGCATCATACTAAAACAAATAAAAAATATAACAATCCCCTTTGATAGACTTTAGACTAGAAAAGAATTTAGTAGTGAATATAAACACATTTGAGCAGAATCATAATGAAAAAACTAGAGATTTATTGAATTTTTAAATGACATTGAACTGTGTTTCAGACAAAGACCATAATATGAAAAAACTGACAGTTTTGCTTGTGTGAAATCTCAATTATGCCTATTGATAAGACTTGTGTTATACTTGTCCATGCCTATTTCCTTCCACCTGGTTGTTTTACATTTTGGCTAGCTATTCAGATATTGTGGTAGGGGCATGCTTTTCTTTACCTAATCATTTTGATAATTTTTAAATATTTTCATGATAGTTCTCATAAAACTTTCTGAAATTCTCATAAAGTAACAAAGGCTTACTTTTTGATTTTTTTCTGTTTTGTATATTAGAAGCCGCAGTGGCTGCATGGATAGAGTACTGGATTCACTAGCAGAAGGGGGGGGTTTTCAAATTCTGCTCATACCAGGCTGGGTCAACAGCCGTGGTTTGTTTCTGGGCAAAATATTTGATTCCAACCACCTCGGCATGATATAAGCTTTCATGGGTTGATGCGCTGTCAAACGTTAATCAAACAGACTTTCATTTTGCTGAAATAGTGGGAGTTGCTCCTATAGTTGTTATAACTATTGCTTCACAAATATCTGTAATTTTGGATTTTTGATCCTTTGAGATCGCAAGTTGAAATCAGGTAGAAGATTGTATCTGTTCATGTGGGCAGTAAAAGAACTTGCTTATGGAAGAAAAGGATGTGGACATTGACTAAAGAAAATTAGCAGCATCATCAGTGGTGAAGATTATTTTCTCATAGCATGAAGAAGAGAAGGAAATATATTCAGTGTAGTTAATGTTATTATAAAATAATAATGGAAAACTTTAAGTGGAAATTTGGGTACTCGTGTAAATTATTTTTTTTTGAACATTAAAAATACTCAACCCCTTGTGAATTCTGAAACGGTTGTCTTTGTTCTTTCTCAGTGACATTACTTCTATGCCATTTTACGTTCTTTTTCTTTTTTCAGTAACCACAAAGGATCATACAGTGTCTGAACAGAACAAACATGGCAGTCTTAGTTGTTATCCTGAAGTATGTAGTCCAAGTAATGCCTGGAGCAGTTCTGATGAATATCAATTTCATGTCACATGGGTGTTTAAAGGCCAGGAAATCATATCAAATGATACATTATATCAGATTAGTCCAAAGGCTGATGAACTGTTCATCACATCTCCAGGTAAAAATAACATTTGATGTTAATAATTACATTTCTTGCACTTCATTGATTTCAATCAAATAAAGTTATTTTTAGTTTAGTATAAATAATTTGATTGTGAATAGCTTAATTTTATTAAAATAACATGTGCACACAGTTACATACGTGGGTGAACAAACAGACGTATCTATATCCATCATTATGCTAGTGGTTTCTGTTCTTTGCTTCTTTTGATGGGACACGTATCTCACTTTCCTTTTTGACCAAGACAGAGTCTTACATTTGTCAACACTGATGGACAGTTGTCATTGATCCACACCTCTAAATTTTCAACATCTTTCTGACAACTCATCGGTTTCTTTGTCATCATTATCTCCAAGCTTATGATGTGAGTGGCTCCATCTGTCCATAACTCTCTTCCTAAACTGCTGATGGAAATTCAACAAAATGGGGACATTGGTTGTCCATGTGACAACAATCAGCAAGAAGGGTATGACTTTTAGGCCCCTTCCTTGGTGTCCCCAGGTGTGGGGGTGGGAGATGTTAGAGATTAAATATTCAATTATTGCAGTTAGAGTGATATTTCTCAATTGATGGTGTGACCAATCTTTAAATATGCATTACAACCACTGGGTCAGGAAGGTACTGAGTATATCAGGAATAGATTAACTGGACATAATACATACTTGATGACAAGGGTTTGTTGATCTCACCAAACCTGTACCAAGTTTATCGTAGCAAACAAGTTGTTGACCATCATCTAGAAATTATGTTTTCTGATGTTATCTGTCAACATACTAGTAGCTGATTTGGTTTTAAACATATTTCATTTCATACATTAGAAATGCAAACAAGTTCGGCACAAGTTCTTCCAACTTAGAAATAGCCTTTCCTGTAACAAAGACAAAACATGTAATATTCCATGCATGAGATGAAACTTGCAAAGAAAAGTGAAATGATACTTGAATGACTGTGCAAACTATAGTTATCTAAAGCAATCATTCTTTGAGGTGCAAGGTTATAATATAATAAAGAAAGATGAGGACCTTTGGTGAATGAGACAACACACAAACACATAAATATGGATATACAGATATTGAACAGTTCTTATGTTGTTGAACTTTTAAGTGGCATTCTTGCTCATACATACATGTATGTATGTACATACATGCATGCATGCATACATACATACATACATACATACATACATACATACATACATACATACAGGTTTATTAGTTATGATGCATGCTGGAGAAAAGATCAAGGAAATAATTTTTTCAGGGGACCGCTCTGGTGGTCTAGTGGTTAGATCATCTGCCTTGGATAAGGGAGGTTGTAGTTTGAACCCCAGCCAAGTCATATGAAAGACTTCTAAAAATGGTACTGGCAGCTGCCACACTTTGCACTCAGCATTAAGAGGTTAGTGTTAGGACTGGTCGACCTGGTGTCAGGATAATGTAACTGGGTGGGACATGATGCTACATGTCTGTGGCATGATGCCCTAGTGTTAGACATCACTATAAACTGTCACACTGCAGACATTGTAGCGATATGACTAAAAAATTGTTAAAGCTATGTTAAAAATCCAAATCCCACACACATACTTTATTTTCAAATTAACAATAATACTAATATTCAAGATTTAAAACTACGACAAAGATATTAAGGAAAAGTACACATTTGGTTTTAACCATCTTGAGCTCTTTTGTCAAATCATCAGACTCTAAAACAGAAACTTAGTAAGTTTAAGAAACAGGTGAACCTACTTATAAACTTCAGTCTTAATTGCATATGGTCACCAAATAAAATCATGTATAGGCCAGTATAACAAGGAAGCTTGAGTTGGTTATTCATCAGGAACATTTGATAATTCTTGAATAGTTTATTTAAAGAATAAGTGATATGGTGCTTCATTGGATTCAGAGTAGATTGACAATAATATGATCAACCTTAAGCTGTGACCAGATATTCCCCAGTGCAGCATGTATAATGGACATTTTTCTTTAACCTATGGAGATTGTTGTTGTTGTTTCTCAGTGCAATATAGGCCATACATGGCAGCCAGTAGAACTGGTGGAGGAAGAACCCAGGAAAATCCCAGTAAGAACCACTGACCCATGGGAAGCTGCTGGCAAGCTTTCTCACACATCCACATTGGCCTTGCCTGAGACTTGAACCATGTGGACAGAGGTGAGATGGCAGTAGTCGGTAAAGGAGAGCGCTTTAGACCACTCTGCCACCCTGGGCCCCTCGCCTATGGAGAAGTAAGATTGCACTTGATACTTATTGTATAATTGTTTTTACAAGATGGAAATAGAATTTTGAGATTATTATATTGTGAGGTAGATTGTTTCAATTTATAGATCAATGTAAAAAAAGACTTATTTGTTGTGATCAATGTAAAAAAAAGACTTATTTGTTATATTTAAACAACAAATTGGCACTTCAGAATTTAAATTGTTTCTCAAACAATATCTCTGACTCCCACTTGGAGCAACCATCAGTGGAATAATTTCAATTAAAATGTCTGGTGTCATGTGGTTGGCCATTTTAATAAAATGTAACAAGTTTATGGACTTTTCTAAAATTATTTAAAAGGTAGCGAACTGCATTCTTTATATAAAAGCTCAGACCTTACACTTTTGAAACTCTAGCTACTTTTTTTCCTTCTTCCTTTTGTATATTTTCAAGTAAGTTAGAATAGGTTTTTGCTACATCCATTTGATGCTACACCTACATGAATGCTATGTATATACTTTGTGTATACTTTGTATATACTGATGAATGCTATGTATATACTTTGTGTATACTTTGTATATACTGATGAATGCTATGTATATACTTTGTGTATACTTTGTATATACTGATGAATGCTATGTATATACTTTGTGTATACTTTGTATATACTGATGAATGCTATGTATATACTTTGTGTATACTTTGTATATACTGATGAATGCTATGTATATACTTTGTGTATACTTTGTATATACTGATGAATGCTATGTATATACTTTGTGTATACTTTGTATATACTGATGAATGCTATGTATATACTTTGTGTATACTTTGTATATACTGATGAATGCTATGTATATACTTTGTGTATACTTTGTATATACTGATGAATGCTATGTATATACTTTGTTTAGTGAATCTCTATTCATTTTGAACTTGAGCGCTGTCATTATTCCAATCATCTTTGATGCTTTCCAAATAAGCTATTTACTGTAGTTACACCAACTTCTATCACCTGTCAGAGTTACATCGAGGTGATTATGGTTATCTACAAAGGCGATAGATTAACTAAAGGTAATTTAAGATGAAAAATTAGATGTATTACCTAAAGGTAATTTAGGATGAGAAATTAGATGTATTAACTAAAGGTAATTTAGGATGAGGAATTTGAGAAGTTTAGGCATTTTTTTAATGATATGGATTTTGTTTTTGATTGATTTTAAGAGACAAGATGTTGTTTAATCTATGTAATCTTTGTAGGTCATGGTTAATTTGATGTTCAATAACAGTAATATCTCTTGAAATGTAAGGCAGAGAACTATCATTAGTAAACAGTCAAGTTATAATAGACAATCCGTATGTTTTGTCATTAATATAATACGAAAATGTAGTGGACCATGTATGGATGCTTGGGAGGCACCTGTTCTAATGCATTTCCTGCATGATGAATTGATATTTGAAAAGAATCTGTCATTGATCCTTTGCCTTTTTAATAATAAATAATAATAAATAATAATAAATAATAATATTAAAACCTTCTTGATAATAAATAATAATTTTTAAAAAAGTTTAGAATGTTTTCTCTAACTCTGTATTGACAATATGACAGTGTGACAATCCTTTATGACAAATATGGCCAGATGCTTTAGATATGTTGAATATATATATCTAAAATATCTGATCTTGTTTGACACAATGGATTGTCACTTTGTCTGCATTACTAGCTTTTGTGTGATTTAATAATTCAGTTGGTATACTTTTGAATTGTCCAGTAGAAACTCAGACTGTAACTAATAGATAAGTAGATATGCTTATTTTCATTTCAACAATTGAACAATTTCTTAAATTCATTCTTTCACAAAAATATTCATGCAACTAAGAACGGAAATTAGGCAATAATTTGATGCTACACATTTATATCCCTGTTTCTTAAATGACGGTATTCTTAAATGACGGTATTACATTGGCATTTTTCAATGTGGTAAAAATTTGCTCTGATTTAAAGATCTATTAAAGAGAAATACAAGGAGACTGATTCTATAAATTGAGACTCCTCAAAGCAGTCGATGACTGATGAGATCTGGCCCTGCTGCCTTGTCAACAGACAGTGACATGACATCATTAATCTCTTGGTCTCTAATTTGTTCATGGGCAGAAGCTTTATCAGAAACTTCTTAAGAGATAGGGAAGTATCATGATCACCAATACTAGAGATGTTAAATAATGATTTAGGTGGTTTGCTTTTTGATAATGTCTAATATCAATTTGTTGAACCATTTGTTTCTTTTACAAGCAGAAGAGGAACAAAGTTGGAATTTATTCCAATAATCAAATATCAAACAATCTTCCAATATTGTTTCCAGTTTGAAGCAGTAAAATGTATAGTTTCAGTCTTCATAGCAAATTGATCCTTTACTTTCCTTCTAAGATTATTCACAAAATTTCTTAGTTTCTTAAAAAGTTGCCAATTATAGCAATTATTCTTTCTTAATGCAACTTTTTTTACTCTTTTTCCTTTTCTGCTGAATTTTCATACCATGCTGTCATACCAGGGTTGATCATATAAATGCACAGTAAACTGGTTCCATAATTTAATATTTTTTATGTCAAGGTTCAGTAGTATTATCAAAGGTTTGTTGCTGTTAAGAAATTCCTCCAGGAAAATAATTGATTTCAGCCGTAAAAGTATCAAAGTCTCTGCTTGAGAATATGGCCCAGTTTAGGTTTGCTTAATCTGAAAACCCACTTCGAGATAGGAAAAAGTTTGATAATGTTCTGAGCCTAATAGTTTAAATGGGATAACACCGCTTTGCCTAATATTTATCATAGTTTGAAATTAATATCAGGTCTAAAAAGAGGATCCGATTGTGTTTCTTTAACTCTATTTTGTTTGTTCAAGGATATTTGTTAAATCATATAAAAGTATAGAATTTTAAAGTATGTATTGTCATGCATCTGTAGTATTGTTGTTTATATCATCAACTGTATTGATATTTGGGTTTCATGTAAAGTCTTTTCAAAACTTAAAATAATCACAGAAGAATGTATTATCATATGGGGCCAATAGACAACAAATGGCAGATGTGACCTGAGCTTACATAATAATTCTATCCAAATGATTTCAAGGTCATTTGGTACTAAATCAGACCTGTTGTTGAAAATCTGATTGTTTGAGATGTAGATCATGACAACACGACCAAAATTTGTTCTGTCATTTCATGTTGGAGTTAGAGAACCCTATAATTGCAGATCATTATGTGCTGCTAACATGTTTAGGTAATGCACATAATATCAAAATCTGGTAGCCGATTTTCATTTGAATGCAATTTAATTTGTTATGAAAACTTATATTATTATTATTATTATTATTATTATTATTATTATCATTATTATTGTTGTTGTTGTTGTTGTTGTTGTCAGAAGAGTCAGTACTTTCAGATGAGATTGACAAGTCATCCATGGCTTGAAATGGATCAGGATTCATCTCCATATCACTTGACAGAATCGGAATGAAATATGTTAATAAAAATACACATTGATGACAATAACAATACCACACTTAAAATAATTACTTATGTGATTGCATATAGAATTAAAACATAATAAATAATAATAATAATAATAATAATAATAATAATAATAATAACAATAATAAGAACAACAATAATAATAATAGTTTTTTTTTGAAGATAATACATTTGATTCTAAATAAATTAATCTCACATATGGTCCTCAAATGATATAATATTACAACTATAAATACATTGTATATGTAGAAATAATACATTGTATATGTAGAAATCATACATTGTATATGTAGAAATAATACATTGTATATGTAGAAATAATACATTGTATATGTCGATATTATACATTGTATACATTGTATATGTAGAAATAATACATTGTATATGTAGTTATAATACATTGTATTTGTAGAAATAATACATTGTATATGTAGAAATAATACATTGTATATGTAGTTATAATACATTGTATTTGTAGAAATAATACATTGTATATGTAGAAATAATACATTGTATATGTAGAAATCATACATTGTATATGTAGAAATAATACATTGTATATGTAGAAATAATACATTGTATATGTCGATATTATACATTGTATATGTAGATATAATACATTGTATATGTAGAAATAATACATTGTATATGTAGAAATAATACATTGTATATGTAGTTATAATACATTGTATTTGTAGAAATAATACATTGTATATGTAGAAATAAAACTCCTGCTTTCTACAGCATAATCATAATACATGTATACATATACACACACATACATACATGCATTCACTTAAAACATGGATAAGGTATACATACAGGATTGGGAGTTGGGAGATGGGTTCCAAAGTTAGGTATTTCAATTATTCTGAGCAGTTCTCTTCCGTTCAAAGTCAGTAGCTCCAGTATGGATGAGACTCTGACAGGTGGAGCGAGCCTGTGTGTGATCTTCCCAAAACTTGGGGTCAGTGTTGAATTGTTTTTGGGATGACTTGGGGGGAATCTTTGAAGCATTTCTGCTGACCACCCTGATATTGCTTTCCCAACTGTAGCTTGATGTAGAAGAAGATAGTCCAGTAAGGCTGTTCTAGAGGATACTGCAGAAAATAAAACCTTATTTGATATATCATTAGTTCCAAAGGGATTCATGCACCTGTTACTTTCCAAAGGTACATGGTGTAAGTAGTAATGAATTGTAATAGCATTATTGATAAATATTTAGACTTGTTATACATGAGATAGTAAACAAACATGACTTCTTCAGTTCCGAAGTGTCTTCTTTCCAGGATGCATAAGGTGTTCACATAAAAGCATCTAATACTGGGACAAAATTAAATAATCACCTATTCGGGAACATGAAAAGTAATGTACAGTAAAATTTTTGAACTGTCACTTGAAAAAGAGTAACACTAAAAGCAAGGGTCTCACTGAGATAATCATGGAGGAAGGAAACAGTCACGATTTGATTGTAGTGAACATTTTTCATTGCAATTTGTTAGTTAAGCACTGGCTTTATAGGATATTGCCATATAATGTGTACATACTTTTATTTTCTTTCAAAATATGTAATATTGTCTTTTCCATAAATCTATCTAGTAAGGTTACATGATTAGGATGCATGGCATTAGTCACAAAATTTTGACATTTCTTCAGGTTCTGGCTGACAAAATTGATGGATACATAATTATGTCCCTTTAATCATTACAGGATATTTCTTATATGATTCTGGGTCATAAAATATTAATGCTAACACATACAGAGATACACTGTCTCTTTCTGTCACCAAATTTGATTTGAATGCTAGATAGTTCATATCAGTGCTTTAGGTACTGTGTATGAAAAATTTGAAGACGACAATTGTGTTTGCTAGTACGTTTATTTATTAAGTACTGTTCAAAGCAGGACATGTATAATGTGAAGTTATGTGCATTTGCAAGATGTGCAGTGGAGAGAATGTTGGCATACATTTGTGTTACTGTCTTTTGAGTAAAGTGCCTTGTTCAAGGACACACCATGGTATTAGATCCAGGTTGATCTGATGGTAGTATTTGAACCTGCACCCTTTTGGTCAGGAGTCCAGCATGTTAACAACTGAGCCACCACACCTCCGCCTAAAGCAGACAGCCAATCAAAATGGCTGCTGCTATGCTTATTAAGAAATGAACCTGAATAAGCCCGAAGTATGCTAGCTTTAGCAGTTATTAAAATAGGCAAAATGGCTATTGTCAGAGTAGTCAGAGTAGAGAAAACAAACTTTGACAAGAGCAATAAATGAATTAAAACAGTTATCAGCTACATTTGATCCCGTTTTCATTTAAAGTGAAAGTGAACAAGTGGAATGATCAGTCATTTGTTAGGTGTATATATGAAGTAAGGCCAAGCTGTTTACTCTATAACCCAAATTACACCCATCAATCACAAACCAACAATACCTGAGATATAAAGGGTCTTCTTATAGATAGTCAAGATAAACATCAAGAGAAAAATTAAATTAAAAAAATTAAATTAAAAATTTAATTAAAATTAAAAATTAAAAAAATTAAATTAAAAAAATGGTAAATTATTTTTCTTTGAAAGTCAAACTCCCTGTGCAAAAGAATTAAAGAAATTAAACAATGGTGGTACTATTAAGTAGTTTTACCTCTTTCATTTCTTAGCACTCTCTTTATCAGAAACAGAATTGTAAAAGTAGGTATCAGATGAATAGATGAAAGGAAAAATACATTCATTCTTATAAATTAAAAATAAGCATAGACTGAAGATCAGCTAATTAAATAAATGACACCATAAGAAAAAACAGACAACAAAAAAGAAAACAAAACAAAAACAAAATAGAAGCAAAGCAAACAAGAAACCAAAAAAACCCCAACAAAACAAAAACAAAAAGCAAACAATTCTGATACATTTTTAGTGTTTGTTACTAACAGATGAAAATCTGATGGTGACAATATTGCATATAGACACATAACTCTCTCTCTGATAACACATTGGTATGTTTGATATTTTTCAAACAAGATTTAAATAAATGGCAATAATAAAATATAAAACAAAGAACAACCCAATGAATGATATGACAGATTCTTGTGAGACTTGTAAGTATCTCAATGAATCTGTACTAAAGGTTCTGTCAATCTCTAACAAATCAGTTACAGGTGCATGACACCTTGTGTAAATGACACATTAACTATCCTTCTGTGGTTCATATTATCGAGGTTTTAGTATTTTAACACTAGTTTGAATGAAAATAATATTAATAGAAAAAATAATCTTTGTATTTTAGAGTCACTTCTTATACTTTCACTATGTTGTAAGCTACATTACAGAAATCTTGTAATAGCATATACAGACTTAACTCCCTTAATTGCTGTATGCCTGCTTCTATCTATCTATCTATTAATCTATCTATCTATCTATCTATCTATCTATCTATCTATCTACATACATACATAGATAGATAGGTAGGCTAAGCTAGATAGATAGGTATTAGGTACATGAGTGTTGGTGGAAAGAGAGATAGAGTAGATAGATATGCAGGTAGATGAGTGGAAAGAGAGTGAGACATTGTTTGGGTATATTGTTTATTTTATTTTTAAGTACCTGACGACTATGGCATATACACCTGTAAGGGCAACATACAGCGAAGAGAAAGTCAGCAGTCAGAGACATTGCAGTGGACGACAAAAGCATACTTAAAAGGTAAAAAATATATATAATAACAACGTTTCTGTTTTTAATATCTGTTTCTTTATTGACATATGGTGTATCTTGAGAAAGACATTAAACAAGTTTTTTGATGTAAATCATTTTATGTGTATTTTGCGTTTGAGCATGTGTGTGTGTTTGTGTGTATATTTTGATGTAGATTTGACAAGACATGAAAAACATGTACAAATATATATATATATATAGTTATTGAAGGAAACTGATTACACTTGCATTTGAATGTCGACTTTTCTTGTCATCATTTAGGCCCACCCTCGCTCAGAAAAGTTGACAGGGAAAAGAGTGTCTGTTTGAATGACGACGTGACCTTAATTTGCGAAGCTGCAGGATTCCCGCTGCCAATTTTAGAATGGCGTAAAAATGGTTCAGATATGGAAACAAATACCACAAGGATATATGTGTTGTCAGGCGGACTTTATGTTCAATCTTTCACTGCACATGACATAGGAGAGTACACGTGTATTGCCAAAAGTGAGGAATTTATTGACACGGATCGGGCAAATATACATGTAAATTTAAAAGGTGAGTATTACTGTGGCTGAATGTAATTAGTGTAATGATTCATACAGCCTAACAGTAATCAGTGTAATGATTCATACAGTTAAACAGTAATCAGTGTAATGATTCATACAGTCAAACAGTAATCAGTGTAATGATTCACACAGTCTAACAGTTATTAGGAACAGGAAAGTTAGAGATATATTTATATATTATATCTGCAGAGTTACCTCCCTTTACACTAATACGGTTGTAGTTAATTGGGTTTAACACCATTTTTCAGCACATTATAAGCCATACATGATGACTATTTTATCTGGTGGAGGAAGAACCCCAATGAGAACCACTAGCTGATGTGAAACTACTGGCAAGCTTTCTCACATGCCCACATTGGCCAAGTCTGAGATTTGAACCCATGCAAAAAAGGTGAGATGGCAGTGTTTGGTAAAGGTGAGCATTTTAGAACACTCGCTGCCTGGGGCCCCCATGAATCTTTCCGGTGCTAGTAGAACATACTCAGCTCAATGGTAATTAGTTTGGTAATCTAATTCATTGGAATTATAATTTTTTAAAACTTATTAAGACAAGAATAAACAAAATTGTTTTTCTTTAAAATAAGCAAATATTGGTTCACACAGAATGCTTAATTGATATCAAGTCACATTGTTTATTGTTTATTTCACAGAAGAATAACTCATTCTGAAGATGAAAGATAAAGACACTTCCACACTCTTCTCATGAACATTCAACCTGACACTTAGTGCTGTTTAGTTTTGACAATGCTTATAGCTATACGAAAATTAAACTGTCATATTTCATCAACTTTTGTCATACATCAGTTTATATTATTTTGCCCTTTGTTCAGATCAAGATTTTGAATCTGGTGTTCTCACTCAAATAATGACCAAGTCTATAAAAAAATTTAACGTTGATAATGCAGAATGTGTGGAATAAAGAACACTAAACTTCTTTTTTGCTTCTCCTGCTTAATAACTGCCACATTCTCACAGTTTTCAGTGGATTACTGTGAACTTGGCACGTATGATGGCCAGGGTCCCAGGTAGCTGAGTGGTCTAAAGTGCTTGCCTTTGCCAATCACTGCCATCTCACCTCTGTCCATGTACGTTTGAGTCTCTGGCTCAGCCAATGTGGGTATTATAGAAAGCTTACTTGAATCTTTGCATGGGTCAGTGGTTCTTACCGGAGTTTCCCTCAAGTTCTTCCTCCGCAAATTATACATGTATAGCCTACCCTGTACTAAAAAATATCATTAAACCTAAAACAACAGCAATACCTTATTATGGTTCCCATAAAAAAATGTAGCATGTTGACCAATCATCATACTCTATTTACAGAAGAGTTATGAACTTTTTTGACTACAGACTCGTCTCCATCAGAGGCAGGCAAAGAGGGATATATTTCCATTTTCTTTTCTTTTTTGTTTTTCTTTTTTTTTTTTTTTTCTGCAAGGTTGTAGGTCCTAAACTCTAGAAAAGATTGTGTGGACTGTAGAATTAGGAAGCTCTGCCCTGTCATATTGATGCACCATACCTTTCATTTAATCCAAAAACAAAAACTTAATTGAGGCAAGTTTTGAGTTAAGTTTTTACTTCGGTATGGTCATAGTCCAAAAAGCATGGGAAGGAAAGCTGCCTTACTCGAACTGTAGACTCAGGAATCACTGCTTTATTCATGTTCATGCTTTCAATCTCTAACCGTTGGGGAAGATTAGGGTCATTGGAAAATGAAAACATATCATTATCAGGCATGAGAACAGACTGGGCATATAATTCCTTGCAGTTTCTTGTTTAAGTATGTAATTGTCAGTAGCTGAGGGAATCTCTTTCTCCTCATCTGACCCATGCCATTGGAATTTCTTATTCTTAAATGACAAAATTATTTTTAAAGGCCGTTAAAGCTGTTAGAGATTAAGAGATGAATGATTTACTTGTACGTTATCACTTGAAGGTGTGTCACATACTACAGTGGGAGTGCTGTCTTTAACGTCAAGATCACAGCTCCATATATCATGTTCTCCATCACACTTTCCCTTCCACTCTATAAGTCAAAGCCGTTTGAGATAAGAGATAAAACTTGATACACTTGAACATCATTGCTAGATGTTTTGCTTACTAATGTTTGGTTGCTATCTTCAAGGTAAAGTTCACAGCTCAATGTTTTCATCACACTTTCCTTTCTACTCCATAACTTAAAGTCATGAAAATTGTTATGCATGTACATCATCACTACAAAGTGTATCATATACCACAATGGGGTTCTGCTCAATATTTTATGTTTTTACATCACATTTTGTTACTCACTCATGTTAGAACTGTTTGAGATTCAGCAATGCAACTTGCAACTTAGCAGGTGTGTATCACATTAGGGGCCTTATCTTCAAGGTCACTGTCATGGTGTTATATGTTGAATCTTTTGCCGACACTTTCCACTCTATATATTTAGAGCCATTTGAGATGAAGTTTCATAACAAAACTTATCTATACATCCTCACTGAAAGGTGTATCGTGTACCACAGGGGGTCCTATCTTCAAGGTCACTGTCATGGTGTTATATGTTGAATCTTTTGCTGACACTTTCCACTCTATATATTTAGAGCCATTTGAGATGAAGTTTCATAATGAAACTTATCTATACATCCTCACTGAAAGGTGTATCGTGTACCACAGGGGGTCCTATCTTCAAGGTCACAGAGCATAGTTTTGGTTTCAGTCACGTTTGCCCTTCTGCTTTCTAACAAAACTGACATCCAAAGAAAAATTGGCTTGGTATACTTATATATTGTCAGCAGAGGATGTGTTGATTTGCTTGTTTCAGGTCTTATCTTCAAAGTCTAGGCCATTTCTAAATATTGTTAGATTTCTTTTGTTTTGTATAGTTTGTATCTACTAGAGTTCTTGTTAACCATTTGTAATAAACTTTGTAGGTAGGATGCTTTGTGATGATAATCTCACCATCCTATTCAATGAGTGTGCAGAATAATTCTGTGATTTGTGTCTTTATGTGTCAGCCATTACAATTATTGTTTGAATTGTTTGAAGACATCAAAGCTGCTCAGGCAAGAAAACTATTCAAGATAAATGGCAACTTCCTTGTTGTTGTTGGTGTGCTATTAAAGTTGGGTTGGAGTGTGGTGGGTTGGATCAGTGGTTGGAGCACGTTATGACATTACTGTCACTCAAGAACATTTTGAATTGGCTTTAATTCTTCGGCTATTGTAAAGTAGTTCTATGTAAGGTAATGATATTTCATCTACGTTTCTGATATGATTGCAGCACATATAATACTGTATTTACAGCTTGATTAAGTACCTACTAGTTCGGTGTCACTCATGAACAAATATGTCCAGCAGTATGTACAGTTAAACAAAGGATGATGAGTCACAGCTCTGTGTATGTGTACATGTATTCAATCCACTGAAAAGGTGAATTGTGGATCATATTTTACAGAAATAATAAAAATGAGTGTATACTTCTAAGTTTATGTGCCAAATTTATATTAGATAAAAGATCTAGTTTAGAACAATGTTTATACTAATCTTGCTATCAATGATTAATTCTATCATTCATACGTAAAATGGTCAAGTGACTAGTTATTTAGAACAAAGTTTGGGTAGAAGAAATGCAGAGAATTAGTGTAGACATGGAAAATATTTGCTAAAGTTTAGGAAAACTGATTATATTTTACAGTTTCCAAATGGGTTGAATTAAAAGTACAAAAATCCTTATCTGGCAATTTGATGAACGATATGTGAAAATTTGCCCCATTTTTAGCTCTACTGATCATAGACCAGAAACTGCTGTGGATTGTCATGAAACTACACACACACACACACACACACACTTTGTTGGTCCTAAATGTAAATTGTGCCACTCAGATATTCAGTATCACTGTCATGGTGGCCATCTTGTAAATCTTTTTATAACTTCTCCACCTGAATGGATGGTCATATCAGCATTGGTTTTCACTACAAGAGTTCTTAATTACAAAGGTGCTGATCAGAATCCAATATGGCTACAATAGTGTCCATCTTGAAGCAATTATTGTTTTTGCTCCTTCTCTTGAATGGAGGGTCATATTGACATGTGATTTTACTAAACAACTTCTTTTTGTGTCTAGTTCGTCCAAATGGTGCAATTCAGACATTCTGTTTGCCTGCCAGAATGGCCATCTTCAAACTCTTATTTTCACTATTTCTTTTAAACGAAGTTTCATATCAGCATTGGGTTTTCACTGAAAGACTTCATAACTGTAGAAGGTGCTGACCTGATTTCTAATATGATTGCCTCCTTAGCCATCTTGATAATCTTGTTATCTGTCATCTTCTATATGGCTGGTCATCTCAACATTGCGCTTTCACCAAAAGACTTCTTATGATGTCTTAAGTTGGCACTAAATAGAAATTGTGTGAATCTGTTATCAAATTGGCCACTATGGCATCCATCTTGAAACTTTTATTATTGTTGCTTCTCCAAAATTGAAAATCATATGGCATGGGGTTTCTACTAGAAGACTAATTATGATGCCTTGGAAATCTTTTTGTCTCTAAAGACTATCAGAGGTGGTTCAAACCCTCTGCAGTGTTAAAAGGAAGAAATGGTCTTACCTTAAACTCCTGGAAATTCTTTTTAGCCTCTAGAGCATTAGTCCCTTCAAGGGACTCTTGTTTAAATTGTAACGAGCTTTATATTTCACTGTCCCCATATATTTTGTCACCTGGTGCAGTAATGTGTTAATGTTATCATTAAGGATTATGAAAGTCCTAAGTGCAAATTTCGATTCAGATCTTGTAAACTGCCTCTTTTCTTTGATCTTGCATGATATAACTAGCTTTGTATACAAGTAATGATGAGAAAACATGCTATTTATTATATGATTTACATCTGATTTGCTTAAGATAAAATTATAGAGATAATATTATTTATTGTGTATTTATAAATATTGTGTATTTATAAGCATAGGTTACTATTGCACACTTTCAAGCAATAAATGTGTTAAGTAAACAACGTTAGAAATGCCATGGAATTTAATAATATTTAGATTGCTAACTTCAAATAAAACCTAAAATAAATGTATCAGATACAGTTTGATTTTCAATAAGCTCTGTTACTATCTGTTAACATAAACAAAGTCTAAGTGATAACTGGATTCTAGTTGTTAAAAGCTATGTTATTTTTTCATTAATGAAAACAGAACCTTTCCACGTTATCTCAAAGACTTCCATACTGATTTTCACAAAATGTTGCATAAATTAGAACCAATGAAATACCAAATCAGAGATAACCATGCCTACCATTTAGCATATTATTTGCTCTAAAATCAATGATTTTCTTTTGAGAATATTACCACTTTATAACTGAGTAATTTTTGGTTTATAATGAAACTTTTCTTTAATATTGGATGAAACAGTATGAATTTATTACAGTTTTAATTTTGTATCTGTCATATAGTAAAATTGGCCAAGGTGTCAGACCATCAGTTAATGCAACCAGGCTTCATAGTCAGAAAATAGTGGTACCCATACAGTATTAACTAATAAATCCAATAGAATTTACTTCAGGCTTGAGAGTGAGGCAGGATTCCATTGGACTGTAAAAATAAAAACACTTGATTGACAGCCAGTGGTATGCATGTGCAGCTTTGGATGTTGAATACCCCCTGCCAGTAAGGTGTGTACTAGTCTGACTAGAATACCTGGGAATATTAATTAGAACTAATTAGGATGTCACCCTTGATTTCTTATCTCATTTAGTTGCATCTGTTAAATATCTGGCCTTAGTTTACATGGTATAAAGACATTCTCATGTCAGCAAGGATTTTTTTTATGCAGTGTTAGAACCTGAAAAGGAACCCCTATCCAGAATTATGTTAGAAAAAATCCAACCCCATTTCAGACAGCTCTTGAACCCATAGCCTTGATGGATGGAACATCCCTATCACCAAATATATAGAGAGTGCCTCCAACTCCTGTGGGTTCAGTTTACTTCTTTGGAGCACATTTATTTCAATTTTGCAGAAATTTTTATTGTTTTCACCTCTAGTTTACCTGGAACATCATCACAATCCTGACTTTATAATGCTGAGTAAGTGTAGGTATTAAAAACAACACAATGCAAAACAGAGAGAGAGAGAGAGAGAGAGAGAGAGAGAGAGAGAGAGAGAGAGAGAGATTAAGATCATGTTATTTATACAACTAGTCAAAAAGACAAAAAGAATTGATATGAATTTATGAGGTTAACAAGGTTAAGTATTCAAAAGTGTAACATCCACCTCTCTTTTATCTTCCCCACTGATCCATATTTATTTAATATGACAAAAGTTGAAACAAAATCATAGTATTGAAACTACTTTGGTTGAAGTGATACTAATTTAAGCAATGTTATATAGATAAATACCTCTCCCTAGATACTACTATTTAATATTCAACATACCTTTTGCTATCAATCACATACTGTTCTAAAAAATCCTTATAATATTTTTCTGTGAATTTTCTTTTATTTATTTTTCAGTAGAGGATTTATATTATCATTTGAAACTTTTATTTGAGGAACTATTGCGGTAATTTCCTTTAAAGACATTATCTACTATTGTTTAAAGTATTGCCATCAGGTGAACAATATCTAAGGGAGATAACTACTATCGGGTCTGATCATTATTACAATGCTTATTTTTTAGTTATCTTCCTTGATATAAAATTAACATTGTTTTATTTAGACTATGATATTTATAAGTATAAATAGTATTACAAATTATATTTGGCAAAAAAGAATAGACACAATGCCATATACATGGAGGATTGAAATCCCTCCAAGCCATTGGTACTTTATTTTGTGAACCTGTTGATACAGATATGCAAGTTCATCCTTTTTGCATACGAACAGCTATGGGGACTATCTATTTCTTTGTTCCTATATGTTTTCTTCATTACATGACTGCTGTTTGTTGGATCATATGACCTGTTGCTGTGAACTTAGTGCCAACAGACTAATAAATCCCGATTCCACCATCACTAAAGCTTTCTTTCATAATAGTCAGTATATACAGCAATTGCAATACAGATAGATCCTTAAACGAGCAGCATTTAAAGTTAGTGTTCCTCAACCAGGACATTTTGCACGGAACAACCTAGAGTCATGTAGAGATTATGTAGGTCAGTTCTGAGTCATAAAAGATAAAATTTGAACATAGGACAGTTTCGTTATAACTTTTCTTTAAAGGCTAATGTTTACATTGAACTTTTTCAGTTTAAACTTCGGTTTTTATGCTCTATCTTAAGGTAAGGAAAATTTTCAGAGAATGTTTCGCTGTTTAAAGTTGTATCATTGTTCACAATATGTCATTCTTGCTTCCACTGTATTTTTTGTTCAGGAAAGTGATGAAAAGAGCCTTCATTTTGCATTGGTGCTGGATAAGAAAAACTTCACTCTTCAGATTAGAATTCTGCATCAGAAACTGGGCAAGTCCTCTTGTTTGATGCAAAATACTGACATTCGGGTGGAATTTTTCTATTCCAGACCAAACCATATGAAGGATTCTATTAATCTTTCATCATGACACTACTGTCTTTCATTGCATGACCTTCCACAGTGACTATAGTGCACGAACCTGGCAACAACTTCCTGATTTCCTTTATCACGTACACAATAATGAAGGTCAACCTTACTTGCCACACATTTACATCCTATAAAGTGTAGCAGTTTTTGAAGTTAGTGTCCAGCAAACAGAACATTTTGTACTGGTCATCCTAGCATCAGGTACAGATTTTGCAGTCTGGTTGGTAGTCATAAAACAGTTGTTGTCAATGTTTTGTTTAATTTATCCAGTCAATGTTATTTATGTAAGGAAAATCTGTCTTGTTTAATCTTAGGGATAAAGGTTTTCTTTATTTAATTTTGGGCTTGTTCACATTGTATGATTGTACAACCTTTATTTAATACACAACTGCAGACGCCACATATTGCCATTACCTTGAAAGTCTCTGCCTCTGTTTGAGCATACCATTTATACTTGCTAATAAGATGAGTCCAACTGCAAACTACACAGACCCAGATTTGCCATTGCATAAGGAGTAATCAGTAGAACAAACAACACAGACCCTGATGTGCATGCACAATATGCGATGACAGATCAGGATCTATGTTTTTTGCAGTTGGACTCGATGTTTAAGCAAGTACATTCGGTAGTTATATGTTTAAACATCATTTAATGTTTATGCTGAATTTTTCAGTATAAACCTAACTTTTTATGCTTAGGATTAGGAATTTTTACTGTAAAAAATTACTTTGGTAATCAAAATGCTACATTTGACTTCTACCTCCATTTTTCATTCAGGAATTTGAATCCATTTTTATGCATTAATGTTGGAAAGGAAAACTCCACCCTCAGGATCAGAATTTTGCATCAGACACGTTGGGAAGCCTTGTGGCTGACAATAAAGTCAGACTCGTCAAAATTTATGATCATAAACCAATGTACATGAAGGATTTCATTAATTCTTAGTCCCCCCAAAATATTACTGTGAGCTTTACTTGGCTAAGAAGAAAGTAAATTGATCATACAAACTAACCCTGTGAATGTTTTGTTTAGTACATTACAGGAGCTAGTATACTCTGCGAACATGGTCACTGGGGACAAGAACCCCCCTCCCTATGAATTAAAACAATTGTATTGCTATTCTATTGATGATGATGAAAATGCAGGATATATGAGTTCTCATAATTTTTTGTCAGATACTCTGTTATTTAGTCCAACTAAGTTGATAATGAAAAAAAATTTTCAACTTGCTTCTTGTAAACTAGATGTGAAATTTTGCAAATGCTAGTTTGCTAAAGAAATTGTTTATTTATCAGTACATTAATTGAGATCATTTGTTACTCAAATGTGCATGCATCAGCACAAATATCCCTCTGTCAGTCTGTCTGTCTGTGTCTCTCTTTCATGCTTGTATGGAAAAATGCTCAACACTCTGCATGATATGGCGCGTGGATCCAATGGTCCTGATGATACATATTCTGCATGCAATACAGTTTAAATGGTCTTAGTTTGGACAGTGTTAATCTGCAAGCATCATCATATTCCATACATGAAATATTACATCAGAACTTACAGAGGAGTAAGTAATAAGCCTGATTTTATTTCATGCTAACGATAATCCTAATGTAGATAATCTGATTCACATGAAGTAGGAAAGAAAATATAATAATTGATAGAAATGAATATAACATTGAAATATAACTTATACATGTAATATAGTAATATTAAGCAGTAACTAAGACCAAGTAGACTGTGTTGTTTATTGTTCATGGTAGTAATTTATGAAAACTGATAGCAGAAACATGTTGATGCATACCAATAGACAAAATGTGAAAATAATTTTGCTAACAAGAGCAGGTAAGTGGCTTTCAACTTGAAACTGTGTTTTAAGCCTATGAAACTAATGTTAAAATGTGCAAAATTGTTGTGTATGAAAGTAAAATTACAGATAGTGGTTAACAGCTTATTTATAGCAATTCACCATTAGAAAGCTGCTGTTAACCTTGCAAAATAAAGGTTAACTGCTTTTAAAAGTTGTTCACCTAAAAAAATATACCAGTTCACTGCCATAATATACCATTTTATGTTCTACTAAGATCCAACTTTATCTATCTATCTATCTATCTATCTATCTATCTATCTATCTATCTGTCTGTCTGTCTGTCTGTCTACTGACTGACTGACCGATGTCTCTGTCTGTATGTTTATCTTTCTATCTGGGAAGTCACAGGAGCTCAGTTGTTAGAGCATCAGATGCATAATCCTTGGGTTGCTGGTTCAATACTTGCCCTGGCCAGCCTGGGTCATCTATCCCTGTGTGTCCTTTGCTTGCCCAGCCCTGCCTGGGTCAGCTATCTGTGTGTGTCCTTTGGAATGGCACTTAGCCCTCCTTTCATCGGCATAATATAGCCAATAATTGCAAATGCCATTGAAATCCAACCAACCAGCAGTCTATATGTGCCTGTTTGTTAGTCCGCCTGTTTGTCTCCTGTCTGTCAAACTGTACATATTTATTTGTATTGTTTTTATTCTAGATGCATCAGACTGTGTTGGTGATTCGAATAACTCGACAGTTATCTGGATCTCTATAGGTGTAACAAGTTGTGTCATTCTTCTTATTATTGTTATAACAATAATTTGGAAAAAGAAGTGTCAAGGTGAAAGACAGACAAATTTAAATGCTGAATACGATTATGCCTCTATAAAATTCAAGACAAAGAACTATAAGAAAAAGAAAGGGCATGAGCCTGAGGCCCTCTATGATGTTGTGGATGTTACTAGCAAAAGGTTTGAGACAGATTTAAATGATGGCAAAGGTTGAATGTTTGCTGGTAGATATTAGAATTTTTAAATTGACCTTTAACCTTGTTACTCTTAAATGGCTGTGAAAAAGTCATCAGTTCAGTATTTGAAAGCTTCTTTTCTTGTATAAAATACTGACTTGTTGCATAAATTAAAATAATGCATTTATAAATTTACTGTAAGCATTTCTAAAAAAAGTTTTATTTTGTTGAAAAAGATGATATCATAGACTGAGAAGTGCATGTAATACAATATATATATATATATATATA